>CAWUFW010024917.1:0-52836 GCA_963921515.1 Calotriton arnoldi | reverse complement strand
CCCGGTTTTGCACAGGCTGAGGTAACAGACAAACTCGCGCTCTACTCGGTTCTTAAGGAATTGTGACTGCACTGATTTTAACAGAGTGATTTTGAGAGGATTATGCCTGCATTTTAAAACCGAAAATAACTTTTTAGCATTTTATCTGTCATTACCTGTCTGGGGAAGTGAAGGTGGCTAGGCAACTCCCGGTCCACCGCGGTCGCGCTTACCAACGGCCGATTGAGTGGAGAGAGGCTGCCTGGGGAGGGAAGTGGCAACCCGACTTGGCGGCCATTTTGAGAGGTTAGCGGTCTAGCTGCTACCTCCGGGGGGCATATTCCAGCGCCGCTCGGACGCAAGCAGCGGGTGCGCCGCGCTGGCGCGCCGAAGGCAAGCCCGTCTGCGCCCGTCCGCGCCTGGATGCTGCCAAGCTGCCAGGAAACTCCGCTGCAGGCTGAACAGGGAGAAGATGGCGGCTTTAAGGTATTCTGAGGAGGAGTGGCTGGACCTAAGGGAGAACATGTTGGGCAGGGGTTGTGAGGGAGAGCTCTTAGGAGATATAGGGGCACAAGGCAGGAGGTGTGGTCAATGTGGTAGGTTGACATCATAGGTCAGGCAAACAGCCAACCCCTGCTCCCAGACCCAAAGCAAGCAAGCTAATAAAACCAATAAAGCACCAAGGACGGGTAGCATTACCCAGGGAAGGAAAACAGGAGCCCTTTCGGGCACTATATATTAATGCTAGATCTATCCCTAAACACTTTGCGGAACTGTGGGATCTGCTGGAGGATCTGAAGCCGGACATGTGTCTCGTATTTCTGAAACCTGGATGCAGTGTCACCCACCCCAGTTATGGCCTCTGCGCTTCCCATGATACACCATCACAAGATTAGACAGAGTAAACAAAAGTGGGGGTGGCCTGGCATAGCCTTACGTGTCCCACACTACCATCAAGGTACTCGATTCAGTATTAACAGATGGGATGGAACTGTTGGTGTTTCGACTGCAGTCCTGGAAAGGGACCAGTGGGATGGGGGCGGTAGTATATCATCCACCAGGAGAAAGTAATACAATTGTTCTGCACCTCATTACTGGAGACCCTCGCCCGTATATCCTGCAATCCGAAGTTCTTTTTTTTGGTTGGCGACTTTAATCACCATTTAGATGACTCCTCTAATTCAGATACAAAATGTCTGCTGTCAGGCATGGAGTCGTTAGGTCTCTCTCCAAGAATTCATGAACCTACCCATATTGCAGGGCATACCTTGATAACATCTTTGCAAACATAGGCTTATCAGTAGAATCTCCTACGTGGCCACTAACCTGGACCGATCATTTTGCACTTAAATTCACCTTGAGCAGGGCGGATAGACGATGCCAGTCTCAATGTAGAATGAGTCCTCGTGAGAGCTTGGAGGAAAGTCACCCTATGGCATTTAGTCAGGTCTTAGACCCCCTCCTTCGAGCAAAGGAGAGGGAAGTGATAATGCCTTAGGAAAATGGGAGGCCTCAATTGGAGACACGCTAAATATCATCGCGCCGTGCAGGGTAGTACGAACGCAGGAAAGGGCTGTCTCAGCCCCTGGTACTCTGAAAGTCTTAAGAAGGAAAAGGGCCAGGTGTAGAGGCAGAGAAAGAAAATGGAGGAAAACCAAGCGGCCAGAGGATAAACTGGCCTTTTCAGTAGCACACAAAGCCTATTTAACAAAGCTGTAACTCAGCAAGAAGAGACCACCTAGGCTCGAGAATACGGGAGGCAAAGAACTCTTCTAAGGAGCTCTTTAAAATACTCAAAGAGTTCACAAACCCTAAAGCGAACAGTCCCTCTATACCCCCGACACAAACACTATGTGATAACATAGCAAATCATTTTAGGGATAGGGTAGACAAGATCTACAGCTCTTTAGCGGCAGGAGCAGCACTCGAGGGGTGGCCCCTCCGAAGAGAGATCCCACACTACCTAGACTGACACTTTCACAGCTATTACCACAGAGCAAGTGGTAGCAGTGTTGGCACGAACGAAATCAGGTGCCCTCAGACCCGGCGGTGCCATTTATAATGGCTGAACTCGCCCCAACTTTAGCTCCGTCGCTAGCTGAGGTTTGTAACATCTCCTGGCTACGGCCGTATTTCCAGAAATGGAAAAAAGCGATATAAAACCTTTGCTGAAGAAGGCTCATGCAGACCCGGCGGATCTTCAAAATTATAGACCAATCTCCCTCCTCCATTGCAGCTCGAAGGTCATGGAGACATTGGTAAAAAAACAACTTACGGGATACCTGGAGCAGTATGGGTTATTGGACCCTCGCAATAAGGTTTCCGTGCAGCCCATAGCACGGAGGCGGCACTGGTGGAGGTCATGGATACGATCAGGATGTCACTGGACAGAGGGACGCCCACCATGCTAGTGCTCCTGGATCTATCGGCAGCCTTTGACACCATCTCTCATCGTGTCCTGTTGGACAGGTTGCGGGAGATTGGTGTCGAAGGCTTGGCATGGGACGTGGCTGCAGAGCTTTCTTAACATGAGAGCACAATGTGTCCAATTAGACACATTCGGTCTCTCAGACCACTGCAGTAGACAAGGGGTCCCACAGGGCTCCATCTTAAGCCCCACATTATTCAACATCTATGTGGCACCGCTGGCCACCATCATAAGATCTTGCGGTTTTGAGACAATCTCAGATACGGATGACACGCAGGTGATAATCCCCATCGAGAGGGACCCAGCGAAAGCCAGAGCAAAGTTTAAATCCTGCATGCTGAAAATTGCCGCTTGATGAGCGAGAATTTTCTGCAGCTTAACTCCAATAAGACGGAGATCCTTCTGTTTGGAAAGGCGACGGAATTATGGTCGTCGGACTGGTGGCCGGAGGAATTGGGGGAGGCACCCAATCCAACCACTCAGGCACGGAATTTGGGTATCCTGTTTGATACGTAAGCTCTCAATGGAGGAACACGTGAAGTCAGTATCGGGCACATGCTTTGGCATCATGCGGATGCTGAGGAAGATTTTTCCTTGGATCCCTTTGGAGGCCAGGAAGACCCTAGTACAGGCACTACTAGTTAGTAGACTGGACTATGGGAATGCACTACTAGTAGGAATTAGGGAGGACCTTGCATCTAGGCTTCAGGTAGTGCAAAATACGGCGGCCCGACTGGTCCCTCAATAAACCAGTACATACCCCTCCCGACCTCTTTTGCAACAACTACACTGGCTGCCCATGAGGAAGAGAGCAGTGTTTAAGCTCTTGACGTCGGTGTTTAAAGCGCAGCAGGGCATTGGGCCCGATCTACCTAAGGAAGAAGTTAGTTCCCTATATACCTGCTCCGTCTATTGAGATCTAGCAATCGTAATTTACTACGTCCCTGTAAAATCAGGAAAGTCAAAATGGGAGGGCGCGCTAGCTCACATCTAGCCCCGCTCCATTGGAACCGCTTGCCCGGATGAGCTACGCACCTGCACAAGCTTGGGGCAGTTTAAGAAGCAGTTAAAAACCTGGCTGTTCTAAATCCGCAATTTTGTCCTAGCCTTTCAGCACGGTGTAGCCAAAAGCGCCGAGAGATCCCTGTGGGGATGATTCGTCGCACGATACAAATGAAAAATAAATAAATAAATATGGTGGGCCTCACGGGCAGGGTGCATTGTAAGGATAAGGTGGGACATGCTCTGGTGGTGTGGCATGTCCTAATAGTGAATTACAACCATTTTCGCTTTTCACTATTGCAAGGCTACCTGTTCTCCATAGGCCAGAATGGGCAGTTTTGATTATAACATCTTATAATCCTAAACTGACTCAGGGAACTAGGTAGAAATTCGAAGCTTAGTATGCCTGAACTCAGAATGATAAAATACATCTTTTAGTGAAGTTGGTTTTAACATTCTGTGTTTGAAAATACCACTCTTAGAAAGTGGGTATTTTCTTGCCTAACTATCCAGCCTGCCTCTGCCAGCTTGTGTATTGTGTGTCTGGCTTGTGCGTGACAGGGGCTGGGGTGTGCTACATGAGACAGGGTGAGGCAGCACAGGGCTGAATAGAGAGATCTGCATCCAGAGTGGAGGGAGGAGTTGCATCTGGGTCTGAATAGGGCTGTGCCTGCCTGCCACAATGCTGGCTCCGCCTCCTGCCGGGCGTATGAGTACCCTGCCCCACATTCTGAAAGGAAAGAAGGAGTCATGTACACAGAGTGCTCCAAAGCTGCACAGAACTGGTTTAAGCTAGGCAAAGGCCTCTCTGCCTTCAGAGAACAAAGAGAAAAGGAGGGTATAAGTACTGGGGCCCAAACCCAGGAACTTTAGATCACTTTTGGGAACAAGAAGAAACCTTTGCTGAGGAGCGGAACCAAGAAGAAACTGAGGAGAGACTCATCCCTAAGCCTGAAGTGCTGCTTGGGGGATTGGCTCTGCAGTGGTTTGCCGGACTGCAAAAGAAAGGAGAAAGGAACTTTTGCTTTGCTGTGACTTTCTATCAACTTGTGAAGGATCTCCAAGGGCTTGAGAGAGAGCTTTCCCCCTGACCGAAGTCCCAGGACCAGTGGACTTCACCAGCCTTGTGAATTGCTGCTGGAAACGCTGTTTCAGTGGCTACAGGGTTAGGGAACTGTGACCGACTCTTGACGACCGGCTCGGGTGTCCTGTAAGCACCCCATCAAAGCACCGTCTCGCCTGCAACGCGACGGCTCCTAGTCTCACCGACTCTGTCAACGGAGCCGCTGCCTGCACCGCATCGAGGGACAACGCGTCCTGCAACGCTTCACTACGCCGGAACGTAACTGGTCCGACCGACACGGGTCACTGCTGCTGAGTTCGCGTCTTGTGACCGCACCGGGTTGGGCACCGCTCGCACGCTCGCGACACGCCGCCCGACTCCGCACCGCTGTCCGGACTGGATCGACGCCAGCCCCGAATCCGGCTCCCTCACCGCACCGCAACCTGCCAGCACCGCATCGAGGCACCGTCTCGCCCCTGCAACGCCACGGCCCTGGTCCTCACCGACTCCGTCTCGATGACGCCAACGAGCCGCTGCCTGCAACGCATCGAGGGACAATGCGTCCTGCAACGCTTCCATTTTGCATCGCGACCGTGACGTACAGCCATCCGGCTCGCACGCCCGTGCCTGCCGCTTCAAGTCAAAGGGTACTGTGACCGAGTCTGTCTATGCTGTGTTGGCCCGTCTCGATGCGGTCAGCTGGATTTGTTAGACTGTTTGTTTGCCGGAGGAGGCTACCGACTCTCACAGAACCTTGAATTAAGCCTTTTTGATCAGAACTAAGCATTCTTGACAGTATTGTGGATTATTTTTGTCGTTTATGGTCTTGTGATAAATCTATATAAAGTATACCTATTTTTATAAATATATAACCTGTGTAGTGTCCATTTGTAGTGTTGTCACTTGATTACTGTATGTGTTCACAAATGCTTTCACACACTGCCTCTGAACTAAGCCTGTCTGCTCGTATGAAGCTACCAAGAGGGTGAGCAGGGGTTATTTCAGGAGTGTACTCTACTCTCCCTGACTAGACTCAAGGGTCCCTATTTGGACAAAGGTACCTACCTCTGCCAACTAGAGACCCCCAAATCTAACAACTCCACATGCAGCAGGCGAGGTCCATAGCAGGGCCTCCTCTTTGCATATGTTGTCTACAGGGGCAGGCAATCCCCGCCGGCAGCGAGCTACGGTCCCCCACGCTACCAAGTGCACCCATACAGCACCTACCAGCAGCCTATGAAGTCTGCAGCAGGGCTCCTCCCCCACCACGGTGTCCACCGGTACAGGCAGTTCCTGGCCACAGGTAAGCGCGGCCCCTCTACTCCAATCCGCTCTGATGTCCCTGCAGTGGCCGCAGCCTCTGCACCACCCGGGGCTCCCCATAGCGCCTCAGCCACGATTGGGGTGCCTCTCCGCCCAGCAGCCAGCGCAACGGCCGATGTCCACAAACCTCGCCAGTAGCTGGCGAACAGCAGTAGTGCCCAATGACCCAAGAGGCTGCTGTTCGCCCGAGCCCCAACAATGTGAGTTTGCATTACTTTTTTACTTTTGTAGCACAACCCTGCACAAAGTGTTGTGGTGAAACTTACATTCCAACACAAATCAGGATTTGTGTTAAAGAAGATGGCCAGAGTATTCTAGTACTTTGTGTCCAGGGGGATTTGACCAGTGGTTTGATGCAAATCCCAATCTACTAACAATTGTAGACAGGGATTTGATCCAAAAACGTTCACCTCCTCAAGACAGAGGAGAAATATTTTACCCTTCTCCATGTTTTTCAAACTTTGTTTGCTATGGATTGTTCATGGTTTAAAGCATTGTTTTCCTGATTGAAGGATCCCTTTCAGCACCCCTAGTACAAAACCATACACAACCTCGCACTATGGTATAAGGGTGTGTGCGTTGGTGCATGGCAGCTTAAAGAGCGGAGAGATAGAAACTGTGTCATATCTCAGTGGATTAGAGGAAGTTTTGCACGGTCCCATCGCTGCTCTGTCTCTCGCTTTGAAAACATCTACCTCTATGTAGCTGTGGGCCAGCTGAGAGTAGAAATAGCCCGGCACCACAGCAGGCAGAGGAACACTACATTACTATCACTACAGACAATCAACAGGACTTGTTATGATCCATTCAGCCCCCTCGCCTCATCCGTCATAATTTTCTAAAAGTATTTGCTTTTCCACATGTTGTGCTTCTATGATTTTTTTCCATTCAACATAGGACTGCTGTATGGTGCATAATGCTAACTGAGTTGTATTTTTGGCATCTGGGTGAGCTCTAGGTTTGGGTGTGGATGCTTACTTCGGGGCTCTTTTGTGGTAGAAGGCAGTTAGAGTTTCTCGCAGTGCTTGCAGTAGGTCATAAAGGTGTTCAAGCTACATGCTCATCCAATCCCTGTCTTCTCTGCAGAGTAGACTTAAATATTGTCAATTCTATTCAAAGCAAAAACCATTGTTAGTCATTTATCTGACACTTCTATCAAGCGTTGGGAAACCCAACATGTCTGGCTTGTTTTAGACATATGGTCATTGTGTGACATGTCTGGGTACAGTATTAGAAAACTCTCAGGAAGAAACCTGATAATGATCAAGCACGGGTAAAACACGGGATTTTAGTTGACCTGTTTTAAGCCATGCCCTTAATTACAAAATGTCACGCCACATTAAAAGGATTCCTAATTACGCCTCTATGGCCATGCCCCTTTTAGTGACCCTACGCTTTACACCCCACTTAAAACATTTCTCATTATGGTCCTAGAATGCTGATGTATACCGTACAGAACAACGGGTATCGGTCACAGTACTGTAATGATGACATCTCTGTGAGATATATCCGATAGGTTTATTCAGAAACATATAGCAAGCTCTTTCACTTCTCTCGACATCGAACAACTTTCCTTCTCTAATGCCTCAGGATCCTCATCATCAACATTGCATCAGCTGGGAAGAACTAAGCTGGCTGAAATGAGGGTGGTGGGGGGAATGGCTCAAAACAGGATAAAATTGAACATTCTATAAAATATTTAATACAACACATAGAAATGTTGAAAAATAACAAGTATATATCGGATTTACAGCTGCCGTAAGATGCAAGACGGATGTGAGGCAAGGGTTGGAGCCAGTGGAGAGCGAGCAACCCGAGTGGCATGCTCGTGCTCCCGTTCCCTCTGTAAGCCTGAGACTCGTGAACCGCGACCCGCTAACCCATGAAGGTGGTACGGGTCTCAGGCAGCGGGTCGCGCACACTTTTGTCTGCTAACTTCAGCGGGTACGAGGACGAGTGCGGCCGCCGATAGTTGGCAGCTGCAGAGCGAGAGACACAGGCAGTCCGCAGAGGAGTCCCGACTAGGTTCGGGTTCGGCCTCGTCGGTGGGCCCCACTCATCTGTCTCCGTCCAGCCAGCACGGCGGGGAGCAAAGGGAGTCAAAAGAAACTCCAAACCAGCAAGAAAATAAAAGGAAAATAAAAGGTAAAAAGCGTGTTAGAAATGGGGGTCTCTAGTTGGCAAGGGTTTGCACCTTTGTCCATGCAGGGACCCTTCCCTCTAGTCAGGATAAGAGAGTTACACTCCTAAAAATAACCCCTGCTCACCCCCCTTGGTAGCTTGGCATGAGCAGTTAGGCTTATCTTAGAGGCAGTGTGTAAAGCATTTGCACATAACCAACAGTAACACAGTGAAAGCACTACAAAAGGACACCACACCACTTTAGAAAAATATCCAATGTTTTTATATACTCAAAACAAGACAAAAACGATAAAGAATCCACAATACAGTACTTGAAAAATAGATACTTTGCAAGATGTCTTCAAACTGCAGAAATACCTCAAAACCACAGTTCGTACGAGTCGGTAGCTCCGTCCGGGGCTACCGCGATGCATGAAAACAACAGAGTCTAACAGTTCCAGCTGACCGCGTCGATACGGGCCAGCAAAGCATGAACAGACTCGGTAACAGTATCTTTCTCGTTGCGGCTTACAGGGAGGTGTGGAGCCGGTTGTGAGAACGGTTGCGTTGCGAGTGGAAGTGGTGCAGGCGCGTGTCCTCTTGATGCGGTGCAGGCAGCGGCTCGGTGATGATCGTCCAGGCGCCGTCGGTGAGACCAAGGCTTACGGTGCAGGGCGAGACGGTGCTCGATGCGGTGCTGGCAGGTTGCGGTGCAGGCGACAGAGCTGGTTTGCGGGAGCTGGTGTCGGTTGGCCCAGACTGATGTGTGGGAAGAGGCTGTGCTTCGTGAAACTTACGGAGCGGTGCCCCCAACCACGATGCGGTCACGGGTGTCCAGTCAGCAGCGGCGACAGCATAGGTGAGACCAGGATGGCGAAGTGAAGCGAGGCAGTGCGGACTGCGGTGCCCACAGGTCACGGTGCAAGCAGCGGCTCAGTGGTGGCATCGTCGGTTGTCGCGTCGTCGGTGAGACCAGGGTTGCGGTGCGAGATGCGGACGGTGCGGTGGTGCGGTGCCGTCAGGACACAGAGCTAGCGGCCGGTTCCCTCCTCTGTGGCAACTAAAACAACAGCTCCAGAAGCGGTAACCAGAGGTTGATGAAGCCTTGCAGTCCCTGAGACTTCAGAACAGGAGGCCAGCTGGATTTCAGGCCTCTGGAGATACTCAGCACAAGTAAAGAAAGTTCAGTCCAGTCCTTTCACTGCCCAAGGCAGAAGCAGCAACGGCAGGCCAACCCAACAAAGCAACAACACAGCAAAGGGGCAGTACTCCTCCTGGCAGCTCTTCCAGCTCTTCTTCTTCGCAGCGTTCCTGGATTCCAGCAAGTTCTAAAGTTTAGAGGTTTGGGCCCCACTTTTATAGCCCAAAATCCTTTTGTCCTCTCAGGCAGAGAGTGTCTGTGCTTAGTCAAAACCAGTTTGGTCCTCTCTGGCCCAGCTTCCCAGCAGGAGGCGGAGACAGCATTGTCCAAGGCAGACAGGGCCTATTCAGGTGCAAGGGAAATCTCCTCCCACCACTCTAAATGCAGACCGGGCCTATTTGCAATACTAATAGCTTAGGCTCTCGGAAGTGCGGGACCTATTGCATTGCAATAAAGGGCCTTCTCGACCGCTTGTTAGATTGTAAATATCAGAGGAAGAGACCGGCCTGCGACGTCTTCAAAGTAGTGATAAATAGTGCAGTGAAGAAGTTGTGTAAGTGTTGTAAATTCACACAGAGACATCAACTCAAAAGGTGGCGGCCACCCCGGAAAGGCATCAACCCTCAACAAGGCCCCCTCCAGACAAGAGGTGATACTATAGAAACAGTGTAGGACAACCCTAAACATATCTGAGAAGTTTATAATGCCACCTGCGAATTGGTGATGGAAGGAGTAGAGAGAGGGAAACTCTTGAGAAGTAAGGAAATATAGGAGGGAAGTAGGCGAGAGAGTGTAATAAAATGGATAAAAACCTGGAACCAGCAGGCCACCATGCCTTTACCATTATCTATCCTCCCAACCTCTCCAAAAAATGCAGCAAAGAAGTTCAAGCACAGGTTAATGAAACATCACCCTGAGACTCTTATTCTAGATCCATACTTCTGTGTCAACAAAGGCATAATGTCGAATGACCTCATCTTCCACACAAAGAAACGTGCCCAGTGGAGAATATCTTCTACTCCATGCTCCGAATCTCAAATGCCAAAAAACCTGCATGCCCTCAAACTGTCGGTAACCGCCTCGGACCTATGCTCTGCGAACGCTACCATCTCCATATACAACAATGGTAACATCCTCATTCAAGCCTCGAACACCAATCTTGATGCCATAGACAAGATCTTCACTACCCTCAAGAAAGCAGTGAACAACTTGAAAATCACACCACCGTCACTACTTTTTCCGATCCAGATGACCCCCCAATTCCATTACAATACCCCATATCGATCTCAACTGAAACGAAATCTCACCACACCCACAATGAACCATACCCCCTGCCACATCGGTCTCAACCACACCTGGAACTCCCGAACACTAATACTCCTAGATACCGGCAACCTCAGTGCAAACACACCAATGATATCCGTGTTGTCCAGGGAGAATACACCAACACGAACTCCACCCACGACATCCCGCTCCCGCTCCCCACACCTATAACTGAGCTGGCATGTAAAGCCCCCTTGACCCACTGCCTACCCCGACATCCGATCGGATCCCAACACCCATGTTACACACTCCAAGCACCCTAACTCACCACTTAACGACCATCCCCAGAGCACAGGACGTCAACCCCTACCTTGCGGTCCCATCTCATAGGCTTTCCCCCCACACTGATCGGGCCACTCGGACATACCTCCATGATCAACTAACCCCAACGGTCCCTAATAAGGCTTTCCCCATGCAACCAGATATAGAGCTCAAGCAGCCAGACAGTTCCTGCGGATCTCCCCCTTAATTGAACACACACCTACACACTCTACCAACTATCCTAATGCTGAGTGGATTGCACGATTCAATGAGTTAGCCGTCGGCATAGCCCATCTCAAGGTTGAGTTACAAAACCTATCAACAATCACCAAAGAACTCCTAATCTCACACAGACCCACCAATGCTACGGTGAATCTTATCAGTCACCAAACTAGAAGATACATCACTAAGAATTCACTCGCGGAAGACACCAGGCAGAGTAGGATCCCTCTCCCCAACGACGTATCTCGTCCGAGGAAGGGCAACGGCTGAACTATCCGACAACGATATTGAGAACCTCCTCCTGTCCTATGCCAGCCCGACTAACAACAGCAATTTCCGAGGTGACATTATCCAATCCATACAAACCAACCCTTCAGAGAACCCACTCACAATTACAGATCCATTAATAGAGAAAACCTCACAAATATCAACTTAGTGTAGTCAACTCTCTCCCCACTCGACTAGCAAGATGAAATGCGCACTCATCAATTGCAGATCCGCTAGCAAACATGCTCCTGACATTTACAACATCATCCTAGCGAATGACCTAGACATTATCGTCCTTACCGAAACATGGCTCAATAGTACCTCCTCACCCATCCTAGACCTTTTGGTACCTCCCAGTCACGACTTAATCCCGCCTAGACAGAAACCTGAAACTCGGCGGCGGGCTAGCCTGCATTTATCGAAGCACAATCTCAGCCAAGCAAGCAGATTCCATCGCTTTATCCTCCTGCGAAATATCTCCCGTATCAACATCGCTGATGACAAGCGCATCACCAGCAAACTTCACATAATTTACCACCCCCTGGTGACAACCTGACGTTCATTGATGAGTTAATGGAAATCATTACATCCAACGACAACTTACAAGTACCACAGATCTTCCTGGGAGACTTCAATCTCCATTGGAACAACTCAAACGATCATGGTGTAAGCTACCTTAAATACTTTCTGTCTGATCAGGATCTGTCCCAATTCTGTGACAGCCCAACACACAACAAGGGTGAGTCATTAGACCTCATCATAGCGAAATTGAACATTATATCTCTAGATTCCATCACTCCATGTGACTGGACGGACCATTACAGCATTTTCTTCTCATCAATATTGAAGTAGCTACAAAAGAGGCCAACCCACAAAAACAAAACAATGGAAAAGGAATATAAAAAATATTAACCCCACCGCCCTGGTAAACCGTTGCTGTACCGCCCTAATCCCCATGTCAGACATGGTGGACGTCCAAGACCTCACAGCCTTTTACAATTCCACTATGCTCGAAATTCTTGACTCCACAGCGCCTCCAAGAAAAACGTTTCCTCCAAAATTCCAAACCATGGTTCAATGAGAACCTGAATTCTGATCGGCGCAAGCTAAGATTAACAGAGCGATTCTTGGAATTCAGCACCCTCTATCGACCATCTACGCCACCTGAGAATGCTAAGGAACTCATACAAAAGGAAGATCCTAAAGACCAAGGCAGACTTTTTCAAAACCCAGCTAAATCAAGCCATTAACCGCCTGTGAGAAGTTGGCCTGGTATATGCTGTTCACTAATTAAAGTGGACACCTTGCACCAGTCCAAATCGACTCTTATGGTAGATAGGTTAAAGACAACCTTATTGAAAGCTATCCTAGTGGTAGCTATGGAGAGCAGCCTTCAGGCTAAGTCTTGAAGGAATGTAAAGCAGCTTGTTTTACCAGTCTATAATCTCTTGAGTGACCAAATGAAAGAGCACCACACCAGGTATATATTCAAAATATATGTATTTATTACTAAACACACCCCTCTAGTCTCTTTATGAGGCTAGAGTTCGAAATACATAAGTTATAAGATCTTAAATCACAATAATAGCACAAATACACGTTTGGGCCCTAGGGGCGTACCAAACCATATACCAATAAAGTGGTATGCGAACCACGACTGAACTAGACACTAGGCCTAGAGCCTCTAGAAGTGCTTGGACCACAAGGAACCACCCAAGGTAGTGACACAGGGGACCCACGGGAGGACGCGTGCAGTGTAAATACACAACCGCGATACGCCGTTAACTTCTATGGAGAAAGTCGGGATCGGGAAAATAGAGGAAAGGGACACTTAGAAGAGGACTAGGACAAAACCCTTTGAGATCTAGGACTTTGAAGAGTCTCTACCCACGGGAGCACCGGAGTACTCGTGTTACCTCACCCAGGGAAGCCGGGTGCATAGGTGCCTTTCGGGGTCGGGTTTCGTCGTCGATTCGAATGGCGATCTGCTGCAAAGTGCTGCTGGCGGCCAAGAGAAAAGTGTCCGGGTGGATCCAAGAGTGGATCGGAGTTCTGGTGAACCTGAAAGCAGAGGGGACAGAGTCTGGGTCACTAGCCAGTGACCAGGAAGGCGATGGACAGATGCCCACCGATGTCGAGTGCTTCAGGTGCGTTGACGGTCGTCTTGACTCTTCAGCCACGAGGTCCGGGAGGCGTTGTCGGCGACCAGGAGCAGGATTCGGGCTGGTGCTCGATGTCTGTCGAGTGCTGAGGTGTCGGCGACCGGATTGGACCCAACAAGCCTTGGCAACGGCAAGTCTCGAGTAAGATGTAGATCGTCGATGGTGCAGACCAGCAAGGTCTGTGGAACTCACCCAGCGAGGGTAAGTGAGGGCAGGCCTGGAGCAACCAGGATGCCAAGTAAGGAAAAGATTGGCCTTCGTTAGGGGCTACTAGCCAACGGGCTAGCGACCGCGAAGGAGCCTCGTGACGCCGCACGTGGAGCTGGCTTACAGGACACTCGTGGAGTGGGGGCCAGTGATCTTCGGTGCAGGTGGTGCTGGAGGCTAGGGCTACTCGGAGCCCAAAGCACGACTTCTTGGGAGACCCAGAAGATGGTGCACTTGCAAATGTGCTCGGTGTCCAGGGGTCACGGTCTCAAGTCACCCACGATAGCCACGGGCCTCAGCTTTGCTGGGGACTCAGGGTAGCCTCGGGGAAGTCTGAGAATCCACCTCTGGTGATGCGATGACTTCGGCGTCCGACGGGAGCTTCAGTAATGCGAACCGGACAGATGCTTCTTTGGTGCCTGCCAAGCAGGGGAGTCACTCCTTGACCCCAAGGGAGATTCTTCAGTCCTCTAATCTTGTCGTAGGCGTCGAAGGTCCAGGATTCAGTTTCAGAGTTTCGTCCAGGTATAATCTAAAGTCCTAAGGACTGGGTTCCTACCTTTATTCTAAAAATAGGGGTTGGACTACTCTGTGGCCCCACCTATGGGTGGGTCAGGGCAGAGGGTGGCTACACCCCTTTCCCTTTGTCCAGTTCGCGCCAAAGCAGGGGCTGCAAGCCCTGATCCGGTTTGAACTGGGGTATGCACTGAGGACACCAAATGTGCCCCCAGTGCAGGACTTCAAAGCACCCGAAAGTGCTCCCGCCCAGCCCCAATACACATTATCCTGTCTGGGGAGGTGGTCACACCTCCCTGGGACAGAAACCTATTGTCCAGGCCTCCCCTGCCGGAGTTTCGTCCAGCAGCAGGAGGCCAGACTCGTGTCTGTGGCAGCAGCATCCATTTTGTGATGCCAGGGCTCTGGAAAGAAGTTACCGGACTCGTCAGAGTTAACATGTCTTTCCCTCTAGAAGGGTGGAATGCTACCCCCGCCGCCAGGATTGGCGGGGGTAGTATTCCAAGATGTTTGACACCAAACACGACATGTTTAGGTGCAGCCATTCCAAAGTTAGCATTTTACCGCGAGGATATAATGCGCTTAAGAGTATATGGTCAGGCTGCACTACAAACAGCATCAGAGATGGTCTCCGAACGCTGCAGAGGGGCCCTGCTCATGCAGGGGCACCCTCTCACATAGGAACCATGCACTCTGCCTTTAGGATTGATAAGGCCTGCCTTAGGAGTGACTTATAGGTTTATATGTGTGTATGTATTTCGTGATATAGGTAACCTATATCACAGTAAGGAGTGCATGCACCACCTTACCCAGGCTGCAGTAGCAGACCTGTGGTGTCAGTTTGGATGGCCTTCCAGGGGTGGCATAATACATGCTGCAGCCCCTGGCAGGCCTCTGAGGTACCTATGCCCTTGGTACATAGTATACCATATACTAGGGACTTATAAGGGCACTCCAGATCCCAATCAGTGATGTGCCTAAGGCACATGGAAACCATTTTAGAGAGGAAGCAGCTAGGCTGGGGTTCTGATTAGCAGGGCCCCAGCCAGACTAATGTCGAAAAACAGTGAAGCATCAGCAAAAAGTGGGGGTACCCATGTGAAGCAGATCCTACTCTCCTACACAACCCCCCAAACGTAGGGACATTAAACTAACCTTGCCCAGTTAAGTCTTCATGTTCTAAGTGGAAATACCTAGAGAGTCCATCTGCATTCGCATGGTTACTCCCAGGCCTATGTTCCACTGTAAAGTCCATCCCCTGTAGGGAAATGGACCACCTAAGCAGTTTGGGGTTTTCACCCTTCATTTGTTTTAGCCATAAGAGGGGCTTATGGTCTGTCTGAACCAGGAAGTGTGTACCAAACAAGTATGGCCTCAACTTCTTCAGAGCCCAGACCACAGCAAAGGCCTCCCTCTCTATGGCTGACCAACGTTTCTCTCTAGGGGTCAGCCTTCTGCTAATAAAAGCTACTGGCTGATCCTGACCTTCTTCATTCAATTGTGACAGTACAGCCCCTACCCCCAATTCAGATGCATCAGTTTGAACAATGAACTTCTTGGAGTAATCAGGACTCTGCAGAATTGGAGCAGTGCACATGGCCTGCTTGAGGTCATCAAATGCCTTTTGACAGCTAACTGTCCACTGAACCTTTTTGGGCATTTTCTTAGAAGTTAAGTCATTCAAGGGTGTCACTATTGATCCATACCCCTTGACAAATCTCCTATAGTACCCAGTCAGGCCTAAGAAGGCTCTCACCTGAGTCTGGGTAGTGGGAGCAGTCCAGTCCATGATGGTCTGGATCTTGCTCTGCAAAGGTTGAACCTGGCCTCCACCCACAAGGTGGCCCAGGTACACAACCTGACTCTGCCCTATCTGGCACTTAGTGGCCTTGATAGTCAGGCCTGCCTTTTGCAGGGCCTGTAAAACATTCCTGAGGTGGACCAGGTGATCCTCCCAGGTGGAGCTAAAGACAGCAATATCATCTAGATAAGCTGCACTATAGGCTTCCAGTCCTGTGAGAACTGTGTTCACCAACCTCTGGAAAGTGGCAGGTGCATTCTTCAGACCAAAGGGCATTACCACAAATTGATAATGCCCACTAGGGGTTGAGAATGCTGTCTTGGGCTTTGCAGTATCAGCTAGTCTGATCTGCCAGTAGCCAACTGTTAGGTCAAATGTGCTGAGATATTTGGCAGAGGCCAAAGTATCTATGAGCTCATCTGCCCTGGGTATTGGATGGGCATCAGTCCTAGTGACTGCATTGAGACCCCTGTAGTCTACACAAAACCTCATCTCTCTTTTTCCACCACTGGTGTGAGGTTTCGGTACTAGGACTACTGGACTAGCCCAAGGGCTATCTGAGGGCTCAATTACTCCCAATTCCAACATTTTCTGGACTTCAGTCCTGATACAGTCCCTGACATGGTCAGGTTGCCTATAAATCTTGTTTTTAATAGGCAGACTGTCCCCAGTGTCCACTTCATGAGTGCACCAGGTGGTCTGACTGGGTGTCAGTGAAAACATATGTCGAAACTGATTGAGGACTTGCCTGCAATCAGTTTGTTGCTGGGTAGTGAGGCTGCCTGCCAAGGCTGCACCATCAACTGACCCATCGTCAGGGTTCTGTGAGAGCAGGTCAGGGAGTGGGTCACTCTCTTCCTCCTGCCCTTCATCAGTAGCCATGAGCAAGCCCATGTCTGCCCTGTCCACATATGGTTTTAACCTGTTGACATGGAGAACCCTGTGGGGACTCCTGGGTGTTCCTAGGTCTACTAAATAAGTGACCTCACCCTTCTGCTCAACAATAGTGTGGGGTCCACTCCATTTGTCTTGGAGAGCTGCTGGGGCCACTGGCTCCAACACCCACACCTTCTGTCCTGGCTGGTAAACAGTCAGAACAGCCTTTTGGTCATGCCAGGCCTTCTGAAGTTCCTGGCTAGCCTCAAGGTTTTTGGTTGCCTTTTTCATGTACTCAGCCATCCTGGAGCGGAGACCAAGTACATAGTCCACTATATCTTGCTTTGGGGGCTTGAGAGGTAACTCCCATCCTTCCTTCACCAAGCACAGTGGACCCCTCACAGGGTGGCCAAACAGAAGTTCAAAGGGCTGTAACCAACCCCCTTCTGAGGCACCTCCCTATATGCGAATAAAAGGCAGGGCAAGAGTATGTCCCATCTACGCCTAAGCTTTTCTGGGAGCCCTTTAATCATGCCCTTCAAGGTTTTGTTGAATCTCTCAACTAAACCATTGCATTGTGGGTGATAGGGTGTGGTGAACTTATAAGTCACTCCACACTCCTTCCACATTGCTTTCAAGTACCCAGACATGAAGTTAGCACCCCTGTCTGATACTACCTCCTTAGGAAAGCCCACTCTTGAGAAGATTCCCAGGAGGGCCCTTGCCACCACAGGTGCTGTAGTGGTCCTGAGGGGAATAGCTTCTGGGTACCTGGTGGCATGATCCACTACCACCAGGATAAACCTGTGCCCAGAGGCTGTTTGGGGATCCATGGGACCAACAATGTCAATCCCTACCCTCTCAAAGGGCACCCCCACCACAGGTAGTGGTATCAGGGGGCCTTTGTAGTGCCACCTGCTTTGCCACTGGCTTGGCAGGTTACACAGGAGCGACAAAACTCCTTACTGTCTTCAGACATGTGGGGCCAGTGAAAGTGAGGGACAATTCTGTCCCAAGTCTTGTTCTGGCCCAGGTGTCCTGCTAAGGGAATATCATGGGCTAGGGTCAATAGGAAGCCCCTGAACTTCAAAGGTATTACCAACCTCCTGGTAGCACCAGGCTTGGGGTCTCTACTCTCTGAGTACAGGAGTCCATCATCCCAATACACTGTATGGGGACCACTAGCTTTCCCAGCAGCCTCAGCAGCAGCTTGCTGTCTGAGGGGTTCAAGGGAGGGGCAGCTCTGCTGCTCCTGGCTCAGATCTGCCCTAGAAGGTCCCCCTGTCCCCAAGAACTCAACCTGGTCAGGTTCAAGTTCCTCTGGGACAGTTCCTTCTTCAGGGCTGAGATCATCCCCCTCAAGGGACTGATCTTCCTCCTGAGCCAAGGGGAAGGCACTGCCTTAACCCTACTACTCCTCCTCTTGGAAGGCACTTGGTCCATTCTTCCAGAATCCAAGGCCTGTTCAGTGCTAGACATTTTGGCTTGTGACCTGGTCACAGCAAACACATCTGCAGGGATCCCCAGCATTTCTGCATGGGTCCTGAGCTCCACTTCTGCCCAAGCAGAAGTCTCTAAGTCATTGCCAAGCAAGCATTCGACTGGTAGGTTTGCACTTACCACAACCTTCTTAAGGCCAGTTACCCCTCCCCAGGAGAAGTTAACAACTGCCAGAGTATGGTCTGTTCTGACATTGCTAGCATTGGTCACTTGGTACATCTCACCAAGCATAACTTGCCCAGGCAGCACAAGGTCTTGTGTCACCATTGTGACACTTGCCCCTGTGTCCCTAAATGCCAAAGCCTCACGTCCATTAATTAAAGGCTGTTGTCTGTACTTGCCCAGATTACTGGGACTCACAGTGGAGGTCACATCCATGCCTCCATCACAGACTAACACAGCCTGAGTCAGTTCCCTGACTAAGTCAGAGCCCAACTCAGTTCCCAGGGTGAACCCTACTAAACCCTTTGCTGGAGCACTTCCACCAACTGTACTAGGGGGAACAGGTGCCTTAGGGGCATTGGTGGGTGCTGGACTGGAGTCTTTGGACTTGGTGCAATCACTGGTCCAGTGGGTCTTTTGCTTACAGACCTTGCACCATGGTTTTCTTTGGCCTTTACCCTTGGTAGACTGGGAATCCCCACCAGAAGAAGATTTTTGGGGGCCTGATGAAGACTTTTGATCTTTACCCTTCTCCCCACCCTTGTCAGAGTTCTTAGCATCTTGCTTCTTGGTTTCCCCACCTTGGTTCTGTACCTTCTGCTTCACCCTGGTCCTGACCCATTTGTCTGCCTTCTTTCCCAATTCTTGGGGAGAGGTCAGATCAGAGTCTACCAGGTATTGATGCAACAGCTGATTTTGACAGTTATTAAGAATCTGCTCCCTCATTATCAGATTATACAATCCTGAGAAGTCACACACCTTACTGCCCATCAACCAGCCTTCCAGAGCCTTGGCAGAACAATCCACATAGTCTACCCAGTCTTGAGTCTGTGCTTTTTGGGTGTCTCTGAACTTCAACCTGTACTGTTCAGTGGTTAGGCCAAACCCATCAATAAGAGCACTCTTCAAGACCTTGTAATTATCAGCATCCTCCTCTCTAACAGTGAGGAGCTTATCTCTACCTTTGTCAGCAAAGGAGAGCCACAAGATTGCTGCCCACTGCTCCTGAGGGACCTTCTGTACTTTACAGGCCCTTTCTAAAGCAGTTATCCATTTGTGGATATCATCCCCACTCTGGTAGGGAGGGACAATCTTGCTCAGGTTCCTATGGTCATAGGACCTTTCCCTATCTCTAGGGACATGGCTGCCACCATGGGACTCTAGTCCCAACTTTCTTCTCTCTCTAAGGAGATCTAGGGATTCTCTATCTAAAGCTAATTGCTTTTTCTGAGTTCCAGCTGAGTTTCCTCATACTGGACTAGCCTCTTTCTTCTCTCATGAGAGGATTCTCTCCTATGAGATGAGACAGAGCTCCCTATAGAGGTGCCAGAGTGGTTAGACTCCTGAGAAGGAGACCTAGACCTTCTGGGCACACTCTTAATCCTTCCTGGGGGACAAAGAGGGCATCATTTTGATCATCCTCATCATCATCCACAGGAGGGATTGGGTTTTCCAGGTCAGGGTCATTGTCACCCTCCTGGCCAGTTTCAGAGGGGGCTGGGGGTATTGGTACCCCTGGCCTCCTCCTCTTCTTCTGCCCCACCCTCAGCTCCTACCCCTTCAGTCCCTACAGGTCTTACTAAGGTCATAAGCCACCAACAACTCCTTGAGGTGTTGGGTGGTGGAGGCTTTGGCCTGTCCTTATTTTTCTCAAGTTGCATAAAGCTCTCAATTCCAAGAATGGGAGTGTATCATACTTGGAGGGTGGAAGCTCAATGGCTTCCTGCAAGGATTCTTTGGATCCTGCCCTTAAAGACATTACTAGTGTGGTGTGGTGTATGCACTACCTACTCTAGTGTGGCCTACTAAACTCTCTTGAGTTGTAGAAAGGGTTGTGCTATCCCTTAACACACAACTCTAAGTTCAGTAGAACTTACTGTTATTCTAAGCTTAAATTATATGTACCTTAGGTACCTTTAGTGGTTTTCAGTTGATCAATTCAATTGAGATTATCTGGTAAAACAATAGCAAGCTGGAATCCCACACGCTGCACACCAATGTGAGAAGTTGGCCTGGCATATGCTGTCCACTAATTATAGTGGGCACCTTGCACCAGTCCAAATCGACTCTTATGGTAGGTAGGTTAAAGACAACCTTATTGAAAGCTATCCTAGTGGTAGCTATGGAGAGCAGCCTTCAGGCTAAGTCTTGAAGGAATGTAAAGCAGCTTGTTTTACCAGTCTATAATCTCTTGAGTGACCAAATGAAAGAGCACCACACCAGGTATATATTCAAAATATATGTATTTATTACTAAACACACCCCTCTAGTCTCTTTATGAGGCTAGAGTTCGAAATACATAAGTTATAAGATCTTAAATCACAATAATAGCACAAATACACGTTTGGGCCCTAGGGGCGTACCAAACCATATACCAATAAAGTGGTATGCGAACCACGACTGAACTAGACACTAGGCCTAGAGCCTCTAGAAGTGCTTGGACCACAAGGAACCACCCAAGGTAGTGACACAGGGGACCCACGGGAGACGCGTGCAGTGTAAATACACAACCGCGATACGCCGTTAACTTCTATGGAGAAAGTCGGGATCGGGAAAATAGAGGAAAGGGACACTTAGAAGAGGACTAGGACAAAACCCTTTGAGATCTAGGACTTTGAAGAGTCTCTACCCACGGGAGCACCGGAGTACTCGTGTTACCTCACCCAGGGAAGCCGGGTGCATAGGTGCCTTTCGGGGTCGGGTTTCGTCGTCGATTCGAATGGCGATCTGCTGCAAAGTGCTGCTGGCGGCCAAGAGAAAAGTGTCCGGGTGGATCCAAGAGTGGATCGGAGTTCTGGTGAACCTGAAAGCAGAGGGGACAGAGTCTGGGTCACTAGCCAGTGACCAGGAAGGCGATGGACAGATGCCCACCGATGTCGAGTGCTTCAGGTGCGTTGACGGTCGTCTTGACTCTTCAGCCACGAGGTCCGGGAGGCGTTGTCGGCGACCAGGAGCAGGATTCGGGCTGGTGCTCGATGTCTGTCGAGTGCTGAGGTGTCGGCGACCGGATTGGACCCAACAAGCCTTGGCAACGGCAAGTCTCGAGTAAGATGTAGATCGTCGATGGTGCAGACCAGCAAGGTCTGTGGAACTCACCCAGCGAGGGTAAGTGAGGGCAGGCCTGGAGCAACCAGGATGCCAAGTAAGGAAAAGATTGGCCTTCGTTAAGGGCTACTAGCCAACGGGCTAGCGACCGCGAAGGAGCCTCGTGACGCCGCACGTGGAGCTGGCTTGCAGGACACTCGTGGAGTGGGGGCCAGTGATCTTCGGTGCAGGTGGTGCTGGAGGCTAGGGCTACTCGGAGCCCAAAGCACGACTTCTTGGGAGACCCAGAAGATGGTGCACTTGCAAATGTGCTCGGTGTCCAGGGGTCACGGTCTCAAGTCACCCACGATAGCCACGGGCCTCAGCTTTGCTGGGGACTCAGGAGTAGCCTCGGGGAAGTCTGAGAATCCACCTCTGGTGATGCGATGACTTCGGCGTCCGGCAGGAGCTTCAGTAATGCGAACCGGACAGATGCTTCTTTGGTGCCTGCCAAGCAGGGGAGTCACTCCTTGACCCCAAGGGAGATTCTTCAGTCCTCTAATCTTGTCGTAGAGCGTCGAAGGTCCAGGATTCAGTGTCAGAGTTTCGTCCAGGTATAATCTAAAGTCCTAAGGACTGGGTTCCTACCTTTATTCTAAAAATAGGGGTTGGACTACTCTGTGGCCCCACCTATGGGTGGGTCAGGGCAGAGGGGTGGCTACACCCCTTTCCCTTTGTCCAGTTCGCGCCAAAGCAGGGGCTGCAAGCCCCTGATCCGGTTTGAACTGGGGTATGCCTAGGGACACCAAATGTGCCCCCAGTGCAGGACTTCAAAGCACCCGAAAGTGCTCCCGCCCAGCCCCAATACACATTATCCTGTCTGGGGAGGTGGTCACACCTCCCTGGGACAGGAAACCTGTGTCCAGGCCTCCCCTGCCGGAGTTTCGTCCAGCAGCAGGAGGCCAGACTCGTGTCTGTGGCAGCAGCATCCATTTTGTGATGCCAGGGCTCTGGAAAGAAGTTACCGGACTCGTCAGAGTTAACATGTCTTTCCCTCTAGAAGGGTGGAATGCTACCCCCGCCGCCAGGATTGGCGGGGGGTAGTATTCCAAGATGTTTGACACCAAACACGACATGTTTAGGTGCAGCCATTCCAAAGTTAGCATTTTACCGCGAGGATATAATGCGCTTAAGAGTATATGGTCAGGCTGCACTACAAACAGCATCAGAGATGGTCTCCGAACGCTGCAGAGGGGCCCTGCTCATGCAGGGGCACCCTCTCACATAGGAACCATGCACTCTGCCTTTAGGATTGATAAGGCCTGCCTTAGGAGTGACTTATAGGTTTATATGTGTGTATGTATTTCGTGATATAGGTAACCTATATCACAGTAAGAGTGCATGCACCACCTTACCCAGGCTGCAGTAGCAGACCTGTGGTGTCAGTTTGGATGGCCTTCCAGGGGTGGCATAATACATGCTGCAGCCCCTGGCAGGCCTCTGAGGTACCTATGCCCTTGGTACATAGTATACCATATACTAGGGACTTATAAGGGCACTCCAGATCCCAATCAGAGATGTGCCTAAGGCACATGGAAACCATTTTAGAGAGGAAGCAGCTAGGCTGGGGTTCTGATTAGCAGGGCCCCAGCCAGACTAATGTCGAAAAACAGTGAAGCATCAGCAAAAAGTGGGGGTACCCATGTGAAGCAGATCCTACTCTCCTACCAGTGCATTGCGGGGAGCCACGAGGTTATAGTTAGCTGAACTAACTATAACGGGGGGCTTTCTATGGTTTTGTACGAGTAGAAATGTCCAATAGCTATAACTGTCCTAAAACCTACATGGTTTTTTCGAGTGAATATATATATATGTATTATCTGCCAGACGGTCGCCAGTAGATAGATCATAGTTAGAGACCTATCATCCATAGGAAATCCGCCTAACATTCTTTTCCCAATAACTTTGGCATCGGTTGACGAATCTGCGCGAAATTTTCAAACGTATGGCCCGCTCCAGTCCGCTCCTATCTTAGAAAGGTTCGGAGTGATTCAGCTTGCTGAGAGCGAGGAAAAAGGGGTCCCAAAACGTGTTTTCTCCATGTTAATTCCCAGCAGGAAACTTTGCTCGCGGCTACAGCCCGAACTGCTGCAGACAGAGATTACGCCAAATGTGGCAAAAAGGTAGTGCCTGGTTCAGAAAGCACTCCTTTTTTAAATGGTGTAAATCCGTTCAGTAGTTCGCGGAAAAATGAAGAAAAATAGAGGTAAAAAATCAATTTCCCATGAAGAGCTTTAGACACGGTTACAGCCAAACACCGCACAGTGGAATTGCACCAAATTCGGCAAAGGTAGTGTCCTGGATTCAGAAAGCGCCACTTTTTGTCAAATGGTGTGAATCCGTACAATGTGAGATTACTGAAAATTCAAAAAAATATAAAGATTCGATATCTATGGACGCGGTGTATCCGCGCGCCGTCCCGAACCACGAGCTGCATGCTGGTGGCTGTCAACACTCCAAGCCAGGAAGTGTTGGCAGCCATCTTAATGCCTGTAGTAGAACCGAGGCACAAGACAGAAAAGCTGGGGCGGAAAAAAAGGGAAAGGGGGCCAGGGGTAGAAACACCTGGCCCCCCTGGGCCTGACTCAGGGGGTCCACAAAGGACCCCGGGGCCAAAAAAAGCATTTTTAAAAGAAATCGGCAAAGTGCGCGCCGGATCCGTGGATCACGCAGCGCTACTGTCCCGGCATGCTGACCTCGCGCTTCGTTGATCGTGTAAGCCCCCGGGTGCAGCCAGCGGGTCCTGGGGCAGTGAAAAAAAGTGTAGAGGGGGCCCCAATTCCGTCCACACTACCCCGGGGACCGCCACCTCCCCGGGGCTTGATTAGTTGGTTGCGGGGGGCACGCATGCCCCCCAGCAGCCCCGGGGACCACCACCCCCGGGGCTTCTTTTTTAAAGTTTTGGGGGCCACTGAGGCCCCCCCAAGGCCAAGGGACTGCCAGCCCCCGGGCTTACATTGAGTTATAATAGCGGGGGCTCGCCGCCTACCGCATGCCCGAGACCGCCACCCCCGGGGCTTCATTTAAAAAAAAAAATACCTGTGTGGGGGGGGGCTCGGGCCCCACCTGGCTGCCCGAGGACCGCCACACTCCCCGGGGCACTTAAAATGTAGGGCCCAGGGGATCCGTTACGGACCCCGAAAGCGCGAGGACCACCACGCCTCCCGGGAGGCTGTGTGCAACAGGTGGGGGGAGGGGGGCCGCGCGGCCCCCCTCCTGGAGCCCGTGATGACCCTGGGGACCGCCACTCCCCCAGGGCCTGGCTCCCCTGCAGTGTCCCCGGGGTGCCCACCCCCGGAGACACTGCTGTTTGCAATGACAGGGCAGGAGCCTCGCGGCTCATGCCCTGTCTGTGCAAGCTGCTGCTCTTCATTGAAGCGAGAGCAGGGAAGCCTGCTCTCGCTTCAGTCAAACACAGCGGAGGTGCTTTTCCACATAGGGAGCTGCATGTCGGCAGCTCTCCGTAGTCGAGCTGTCTCGGCACTCCGCAGGAGCGCGGGGAAGCCGGCGGGACCGTGGGGGATTGGGGACCCCCTCGGTCTCCAGCGACGAGGCCAGGCCCCGGGGGATGGGGTCCCCGTGGCGCATAAATGGCCACGAGGAGGCCGCCACGCAGCCCCCTCCATAAAAAAATAATAATATTTATGTGGCCATGCCCCGGGGGATGGGGTCCCCGTGGCTGGAATTGGCCACGGGAGGGGGGCCCACGCCGGCCCCCTTCCCGTTCAAATTTATTTATTTTAAAAATGGGGGTAAGGCCCTGGGGGATGGGGTCCCCAGGGCCCAAAAATAGTAAAAAGAAGGGGGGCCACACAGCCCCTCTTCGAAAAAAAATAATTAAAAAAATAACCGCGATCGTGCAGGAGGCCCGCCCCCTCCCAGAAACACTCTGCAAAAACGCCCTGTGGCGCGTTTTAAATTGGGGAATTAATTCCCCTTCAATACTGGGGGTCCTGGGGGCCAACTAGCCCACCAGGTACCTTCAGTAAGCACCACAGGGCTGCGTTGCAGAGAGGTGGTCCAGGTCATGCCCCTTTTTACACCTCTCTGCAACGCAGCTCTGTGGCGCTTACTAGAGGTACCTGGTGGGCTAGTTGGACCCCAGGGACCCTCAGGATTCAAGGGGACTTAATCCCCCAACTTAAAACGCGCCACGGGGCGCGTTTGCACAGTGGTGAAGGGAGGGGGCGGGGCCTGAGGTAACATGTGTGCAAACATGTCCTGTGGCGCGTTTCAAGTTGGGGAATTAATTCCTCTTCAATCCTGAGGGTCCCTGGGGGCCAACTAGCCCACCAGGTACCTCCAGTAAGCGCCACTGCGCTGCGTTGCAGAGAGGTGGTCCAGGCCTCGCCCCTTTTTACACCTCTCTGCAATGCAGCTCTGTGGCGCTTACTGGAGGTACCTGGTGGGCTAGTTGGACCCCAGGGACCCTCAAGATTCAAAGGGACTTAATCACCCAACTTAAAACGTGCCACGGGGCGCGTTTGCACAGTGGTGAAGGGAGGGGGCAGGGCCTGAGGTGACATGTGTGCAAACACGCCCTGTGGCGCGTTTTAAGTTGGGGAAATAATTCCCATTCAATCCTGAGGGCCCCTGGGGTCAACTAGCCCACCAGGTACCTCCAGTAAGCGCCACAGGCCTGCGTTGCAGAGAGGTGGTCCAGGCCACGCACCTTTTACACCTCTCTGCAACGCAGCTCTGTGGCGCTTACTGGAGGTACCTGGTGGGCTAGTTGGACCCCAGGGACCCTCAGGATTCAAGGGACTTAATCCTCCAACTTAAAACGCACCACGAGGCACGTTTGCACAGTGGTGAAGGGAGGGGCGGGGCCTGAGGTAACATGTGTGCAAACATGCCCTGTGGCGTGTTTCAAGTTGGGGAATTAATTCCTCTTCAATCCTGAGGGTCCCTGGGGGCCAACTAGCCCACCAGGTACCTCCAGTAAGCGCCACTGCGCTGCGTTGCAGAGAGGTGGCCCAGGCCACGCCCCTTTTTATACCTCTCTGCAACGCAGCTCTGTGGCGCTTACTGGAGGTACCTGGTGGGCTAGTTGGACCCCAGGGACCCTCAGGATTCAAGGGGACTTAATCCCCAACTTAAAACGTGCCACGGGCGCGTTTGCACAGTGGTGAAGGGAGGAGGCGGGGCCTGAGGTGACATGTGTGCAAACACGCCCTGTGGCACGTATTAAGTTGGGAAATTAATTCCTCTTCAATCCTGAGGGTCCCTGGGGGCCAACTAGCCCACCAGGTACCTCCAGTGCGCCACTGCGCTGCATTGCAGAGAGGTATAAAAAGGTGCGTGGCCTGGACCACCTCTCTGCAACGCAGGCCTGTGGCGCTTACTGGAGGTACCTGGTGGGCTAGTTGGCCCCAGGTTTCAAGGACAGTTATAGTTAGTTGGACATTTCACTCGTACAAAACCCGTGAAATTCCCCCATTATAGTTAGTTCAGCTAACTATAACTCGCGCCCCGTAATGCACTGCTGATGACGTCACATATTACATCACTCATGACATGGTCAGTGACATCACTCATGACATCACTGATGACATCTCAAATGACATCACTGATGACATCATCCATGTGATAATTTGCTGCATCTTCTCACACCCTAATATAACCTTTGATACACCCACTCTAATTTACAGACTGCCATTCTCAAAACCATAGACACTCCAACACCAATAACTACATACCCACTCACTGATTCTTAGGTCTACACACACATCCACTCACTCACCCGTACAGTCACTCATACTTATGGTCACTCAGTACAGGACTATCATATGCACTCATACACCTATATAAACACTCACACACCGCCACTCATCCATAGAGGTACTCACACACCTAGTCAGTCATAGAAATAATTATTCAAACTACCCTTTACTCACCTAGACAGTTATACACACACCAGCTCACTTAGTCATACAAATACAAGCACGTTCTTATGTTCTTATACAATCACTGATACAACTAAACACTCATCCATGCAGCCACTCTCACAATCACACACTCTCACTTATAGACATTTATATACTCTAACACACATATATACTCTAACACATATATCTTCTAACACACCCATACACACACTCACCCACCCATACAGTCCATCACAGATGCACTCTTGAAACCATGCACCCAGTGAATCACCCACTCACACATCTATGCACAGAGTCACACACACCCCACCCACACAAACACTCAGGCACCCATACAGATACTCAGACAACCAATCAATAACCCATGTAGACACTCATGTAGCTATTCACAAACCCATGCAGCCGCTTACACACCAACAGACAGACGGATACAGACATTCACACAGTTTAGTCACTAACCCATGCATTCAGTAAGATACGTTTAATCACTCACTTATAGAGTCAGTCACACACCTACTAAATCATCCATTCAGACACTTATACACCCACTCATTCTTCAATACGCCTTTCCCTATATATATTAAACATATTTAAACTTTACAGAAACACACAGTCACTGGATGATGTCATCAGTGATGTCATCAGTGATGTCATTTGAGATGTCATCAGTGATGTCACTGACCATGTCATGAGTGATGAAATATGTGACGTCATCAGCAGTGCATTGCGGGGGCTAGAGTTATAGTTAGCTGAACTAACTATAACGGGGGAATTTCTATGGTTTTGTACGAGTGAAATGTCCAACGAACTGTAACGCCCCTGAAACCTATGGTTTTTTCAGTGAATATATATATATATATATATATAATTTCCAAATGTCCATTAAAACTGCTGAACTCTTGTGAGGTGGTGTCTCCGTTGGTGAAGATGGACTCACGTTATATACATACAACAAATCTCCCTGGGGTAGGGAAACTTTACGGGAACACTTGGGCACGTTTCTCAATTCCAAATCCATTGTTTATTTTAGCAAGACGAGTTTGGGCTCCATTGCCTTTATGAATTGCTAAAAAATAAATAAAACAAACATGGTTGAATAATGCATTTAAAATATCCAAAGGACAATCCTATTGGTGGGTGACAGGGAAGCAAAGAGAGAGCTGTGCGCTCTAGGTACAATACCATATTTTGGCTGCCATCTTGGGTGTAATGTTACAATGTTCGGTATATCACTCTACTGGCTACATTTAATTGTAACCTTGACCTTCCAAGATTTAATCGATGTAAAGCCCACTATGGGTAATGACACAACGAGCCATGTTGACATCATAGTTCTGCCATTCGACTGGTTTTATATATCAGTCCTCTCAACAACAATCACACTCTGTATGAGCCGCCTCCCCATCACTTTCAAGAACAACTATTCAACATAGTCACTTGGGGAGAAAGGGCCTCCATGAAATCAGTGGCGGAGATGAAAGTCATAATATGCTTGGCAGGACCACGGCGGTCCTGTCAAGCATATAGATGCCTCTTGACCGCCACGCAACCACCAGGGAATGGCGGTTCCATGCCAGCATGACCACTAGGGTCGCAATGTGGCGGTCGCAAGACCGCCACTTCCACGCCACCACGAGTATGGCGGTCCTTGGACCCCCTGACTCGTAATTAGGCCTTTCGTTTTCCAGGAACCCTTTACGTTCTGCATACCCGCTTTTGTGAGTTCTCTGTGAAAATATAACGCTTATGAAATAATTATATAGTGTAACCATGTGGACTCCGTGGGTTCCACAAAAGGCCAACTTCCTTGCGATCCTATTAACAAATTTGCATTTAGATTGTCTATAGTTGAACCTTCATCCAAAACTGAGGAGCATTCTTTTCTGTAGCTGAAATACAATTTTATGTTAACATTCGCAGCATCCTCTGCTATCCTTGGCAGCAGATAAAAGGTTTTGCGGGAAAGCAATAGGCTTTTACAGAGCTGCTGAGCGGAAATCGTGGAGTAAAACAATCAACCGCACTTGAAGATAACAAGACTGCCAGTATGTTGATGTACCAACTGACGCACAAAGATGTCCATTAGGAACAGCCTGCTTCAGAATGATTAGCCTCATCTTACTACACAACATAAGGAATGCACTACCCCTCAATTTTATGTGCCCCTAAAATATGCGGACATGAATAAGAAGTGCTGCAGAAAGTGTGAAAACGCTCATCAGTCTATTTGTTATATAGATAATACATATTTGTTATGTAAGGAATGTATGTAAGGAACGGTGTCATGCATAACAATAATACTTAGAGCAAGGAAGGTAAAGTTAGCAATAGGAACAAGATTTTTGAACCCTCAACCTATGCGTATGTAATGTAAGTAATGCTAGTGTTTTAAATAGGTAGGTACTGTCCGGTACTGAGTACCCGCACTTCTTTAATTTGAAAGGGAGAGCACCTGCACTTCTCAGCACTGCTGCAGTACATTTAATGGGAGAGTACTGGCACTTCTGAGGAACAAACAGGCTCTCTAAATAGTGAGTACAGGCACTTCTATATTTACCATTTAAAGCACCGAGTAATGCATAAAGGATGCAATCGTAGTGCTATGAAAATTGGCATCAGTATGCCTTATGCGTTCATACTCCTTTCAGTAGCATCCTGACTTGTAATATATGGATGCATAGCTAGGATATGCCTTATAAAACAAAACAGTCATAAACTACGCACATGCGTAGCAATAATAAACACGTGGCACAGTTCACCATTGCTAGTTCCTTTTATTAGCGACTCCACCCTGCCATATTTTTGTGTACCTTCCTTGTGTTTCATAAAAATATGCTACATGGTAAAACGGTAAACTGTAAGAATATTTACTACACAGAGCAATTTTGAGCACTCAGCACAGGAGTGCCCAAAAACCGAGGTCAACAACAATTTACTAAAACAGCAACAGCCCCAGGCGGGACGTGAATATAATGTTTTAACTATTTCGAGTTTAACCTTATATGTGTGTTTAGGGACTAAGACTTGCTCGCTTTAGGGATAATTTTACATTTGAACGGTCTGTTCAGAGACGCATAAAGGATGAATTTTGATAAATGAAGAACGGGCTGTGCACCCCGTTTTTACCACAGAGCCCTGGCAGCTGAAAACATTGGCTATTGTGTTGTTTCTTTCTCTCCGGGTTGGAATACTTCAGCAAAATCGTCCTGTTCCAGCTTTTGACGATAATGCGGCGCAGGGAAGCGGTGCCAGATGAGCGCGCTTGATGCTTCACAGTCGTGCTGTATTGACAGGCCTTGGGCTTCGCACACACTTATCTTGGACAGGCTGCAGAGCCGCTGCTTTAAAAGCAGAAACAACATGTTTCGGGCCAGTGTCACGCAGCTGCTCAAAGTAAGGTTTGTAGGACAAAAAGTGAACCTGGCTTCGGCCTAAAATGGAAGATATGGAGTAAATTAATTTTGCGTGAGCAGTGCTTTGTGACGTCGACGTGTTCGGAAAAGCACCCAAAGTTGGATTACTGATTCGGGCATCTCCCATTTGTCACCATTAACAGTTATCAGAACATGGCTTCAAACAATCAGTAAAATAAACGAGGCCATAATGTAAAATACTGGCTATTGATAAAAATCTCCCTGTCAGGATAAGTGGGGGAGATGGTACAACATTTATAGGTGCCGGGTTCTTGTGCTCACTGGCACCTTCAGGCACCTGATAACCCAGTACACAGCAAAAGGGCTTCCACCTGGGTCAACAGCTATGGCTTGAGTCTAGCTGACATGCACCAAGGGGAAATATGAGACGCAGGGAAGAACAGAGATAAAGCACACTGGCTAAGACATAGAGGGCCATATTTACTACAAAATGACAGCGCTGCGCTTCGTCATTTTAAAAGCACAGGGATCTGTCCTATTAACAACAATACAACGCATCCATGTGCTTTCCCTGTGCTGACGCAAAATTGGCTGCCATGCGCCAGCCCAGGCATCCTTGCGTCATGTTGCAAGGGTGTCTGCGTTGCGGGGATGATTGTTTTTGTGCAGGAAAGGGACACCTTCCTGCACAAAAACAATCTTTGATGGCAATTTTCCTCTTTCTATTCTGCAGCATGCATAGAAAGAGGAATAACAAGGAGAAATAAAAGTATTTTTCCTCGTTGAGCCACTACTACGCATCCGCGAGGAGGCATAAGATTCTGACGCATTCCCAGGTTTAGGACACTTTGTAAATCTGGGAATGTGTCAGGTTCCATGGATGTTGCATGGGATCATCCACAGCAACACCAATGGAATACCCCTTTAAAGCAGAGTAATGCATGAAAGGGGCCCATATATACAAGGTCGTGAAAAGTCACGCAGGGTGACTTTACGCGGCCTTGTAAATATGGACAGGCCCATTGCGCCGCCGGTGCGTCTGTAGAAAAAAGCAACAGAGTTGCTGAAAGAGGCAAGTGAGGTGCAGAAAGGGGCAAGAGATGTGCATAAAGAGGCAAGTGAAGTGCAGAAAGAAGACAGTGAGGTGCAGAAAGAGGAAGAAAGGTGCAGAAAGAAGCAAGAGAAATGCAGAAAGAGGCAAGAGAGGCACAGAAAGAAGAGAGGTTTGTGCATCATTAGTACCAGTTTAACACCCACATTTTGCAATAAGTAACACGTGACCATTCCAGCTTTGCAAAGGGCCTTCTACCACGCTGTAACACATGACGCTGCATTTTTGGGAACATTTGAGCCGTTTGAGCTAGAAACAAGGCTTTTTTTGTTCAAATCTCCAGATTAGGGAGCAGATGATGAATTATGTGGCTAATGCGGAAAATGTATAATTGTGCGAAAGTCGGTGCAGCCAAACAGTCGCATAATTCCAGTGGCCCTGCTCATACCTCTGATTAGGTCCACAAGTGCTCCTCAGTGATTCCTTCTTTTTTGTCTCACTGAGTTCATAGTTGAGCTTCTATGGAAGCGAGGAAGACTAAACCTGAGGTTACCACTCCACAACACAGACTACCATACCACATAATTACTCTCCATAACACATAATCCCACTCTACATAATTCCTATAAAATAAATACCACATAATTTCTATCCACATAATTTCACTGCACAACTTACCACATAATTCCACTACACACAACGTACATCCACTCCACTCCACTCCACTCCAAAAAACATTACTAAAAAACTTTTACATTTACAACGCCAATAGCTCTAACTCACGCAAATGCGAAACCTATCACATTGCAAACACTTCTTTAACTAGTAGTCGCGTTTGCAGAGTGATGGAGAAAGGGTGCTGGACCTCCAACCAGCGCTCAGGAATTCCGCTGCGTAGGACTTACAGAAGGTACCAGGAGGGCTTCTTGGCCCCCAAAGTCCCTCAGGAGTAAATTGGACTTCATCCCCCATCCCGTAGTCTGCCAGGAGGCGCTTTTGCAGAGTGGTGGAGAAAGGGGGGCATGGCCTCCGAAGACGTCTTAGCAATCCCACTGTGTGGGGCTTCCTGGAGGTAACAAGAGGGGTAGTTGGCCCCCAAGGACATCCTTGGGGGCCAACTACTCCTCCTATTACCTCCAGTAAGTCCCACACAGCAGGATTGCTAAGTTCTCATAGCAGGCCATGCCCCCTTTCCCCACCACTCTGCAAACGTGCTCCCTGGCACGCTCTTGGATGGGGATTGAAGTCCCCTTCACTGCTGGGGGTCCTTAAGGGCCAACTAGCCTACCTCTTACCTCCAGTAAGCCCCACACAGTGGGATTGCTGAGAGGTGGACACAGGCCACACCCCCTTTCTCCACCACTCTGCAAACGCGCCTCCTGGCGCGCTCTCGGTTGGGGGATGAAGTCCCCTTTCCTCATGAGGGTCCCTGGGGGCCAACTAGCCCACCAGGTACCTCCAGTAAGTCCCACACAGCTGGATTGCTGAGACTGGTCTGAGGCCAAGCCCCCTTTTTACACCACCCTGCAAGCGCGCCTCCTGGTGCACTGCTACTCGGGGGATGAAGTCCACTTGTGTCCTGAAGTCCTCAGGACACAAGAGGACCTCATCGCCCCACCAGCAGTGCGCCAAGAGGTGTGTTTGCAGAGTGGTGTAAAAAGGGGCATGGCCTCGGACCACCTCTCAGCAATCCAGCTGTGTGGCACTTACTGGAGGTACCTGGTGGGCTAGTTGGCCCCCAGGGACCCTCAGTATTCAAGGGGACTTAATTCCCCAACTTAGAACGCGCCAGGTGGTGCGTTTGCAGAGTGGTGCAGGGAGGGGGCGGGGCCTCCTGCGAGATTTTTAGAAGGGGGGCTGTGTGGCCCCCCTACTTTCAATGTTTTTTGGGCCCTGGGGACCCCATCCCCAAGGGCCTGCCACATTTAAAAAAAAAAACAGGAAGGGAGCCCCCCTCCCGAGGCCAATTTTGGCCCCGGGGACCCCATCCCCCAGGGCATGGCCATCCCTCTTATTTTTAAAAAAATAAGGCCACTACTGGCCCGGGGACCCCATCTCCCAGGGCCTGGCCATCCCTCTTATTTTTAAAAAAATAAGGCCACTACTGGCCCCGGGAACCCCATCCCCCGGGGCCTGGCCTCGTTATTTATTTATTTTAAATATTGTAAGTACGGGAGGGGGGCCGTGTGGCCCCCCTTCCCTTGTTATGTTATGTTATGTTATGTTATGTTATGTTAAAACCACTTTTATAGCGCACAACTCACCCGGGGGCATCTCGGCGCTTGTGTTGAGACATACCAGAGGGACTGCCTGGAGTCCTAAAACAAAAAGGCTTTAAGTTTTTTCTGAAGGTGCCATAAAGGGGACTCACGAAGAGCCTGGGGCAACTTGTTCCAGTATTTAGGAGCAAGGTAGGAGAAAGCTTTCCCCCGTACGCTTAAGGCGTATTCGGGGCACCTGTAAGAGGCCGAGTGAACTAGATCTAAGAGTTCGGCTGGGAACATATTTTTAATAGTTTCCTCTGCAAGTACCTGGGCCCTTTGCCTCTAAGAGCATTATACGTGAGGCAACAGATTTTAAAAATGGATCGCTTCTTTACTGGTAACCAATGTAGTTCTCTCAGCATAGGACCGGACGAGGAGCCAGAAGGGCGATTCAAAATTAACCTTGCAGCCGTGTTCTGGATCACTTGCAATTTGGCTAGCGAGGACTCATCCGCCTCTGCCAGTAGGGCATTTCCATAATCCATTTTGCCAATCACCATAGCTTGAACAAGAGTTTTACGAGAATTCATAGGTAGATAAGGAAAGATCCCCAAGGCCACTACTGGCCCCGGGGACCCCATCCCCCGGGGCCCGGCCTTATTTAAAAATATATATATAATGAAAAAGGGAAGGGGGGAGCTTGTGGCCCCCCTCCCAGGCCACTTCTGGCCCTGGGGACCCCATCCCCGGGGCCATCCCTAAAGTTGGGGACCATGGGGGTGCTCCAATGCCCCCATGGTCCCAGCCAGCTCCCCGCCTCCTGCGGGAGCCGGCATTGCTTTTGGGCAAGGGGAGCTGCTAACATGCAGCTTCCCTTGCCCAAAGCAATTCTGCTGCATCGTTGAAGCAGAGCAGGTTTCCTGCTCTTGCTTCAGCGAAGCTAGCAGAGTTCTATAGCAGGGCGGGAGCCGTGCTCCGCCTTGCCATAGCAAACGGCAATGTCCCGGGGGTGGGCACCCCGGGACATTACAGGAGCCGGCCCTGGGGGGTGGCGATCCCCAGGGCCAAGGAGGGCTCCAGGAGGGGGGCCGTGTGGCCCCTCTACCAACGTATGCAAAGCCCCGGGGAGGTGGTGGTCCCCGGGGCACGGGGGTCAGCAATGGACCCCCGTATTTGCATAATTTGTGCCCCGGGGAGGTGGTGGTCCCCGGGGCAGTGTGGGGGGGCTTGAGCCCCCCCACACTTTGATTCTGAAGTTGCCCCGGGTTGGTGGCGGTCCCCGGGCTGCGGGGGAGCCATGTGCCCCCGCATATAATTATCTAAGCCCTGGGAGGTGGCGGTCCCCGGGGCTGCAGGGGCCCCCCACTGGCCCCTGCTAATTATTTGCACATTGCCTCGGGACCTGGCCCACCCGGGGGCCTATAGATAACGAAGCGCAGGAGCCCGCGCTTCATTTTTTTTTTCTTTTTTTTCAGCCGGATTTGCGCATCCAGCGCGAATTCGACCAATTTTTTTTTTTTTAAATGCTTTTTAGGGCCCTGAGAAGGCCTAGGGGGTAAGGGTGTTTCTACCCTGACCCCTTTTCTCTTTTATTTATCCTTTTTTCTACTGATTTCTTGTGACTCGTTTACCGAGTCACAAGATGGCTTCTAAACACTTCCTGGTTTGGAGTGTTGGCAGCCAATCAGAATCAAGCTCGTGCTCGGGAGGATTCGCGAATCCTCCTCGGTACTCAGATATAGATATTTTTATTTTTGAATTTCTCAGGAACTACTGAACGGATTTACACCATTTTTTTAAAAAAAAATCACTTTCTGAACCTAGAGCTACCTTTTTGCCAAATTTGGTGTAATTCCGTTCAGCAGTTCAGGCTGTAGCCTGTTCCAAAATTTCCTATGGAAATTAACATGGGGAAAACGTGTTTTGGGACCCCCCTTTTTCTCAGCCCCCGCATGACGAATCACCCCCAAACTTTCAAGACAGGAGCTGACCTGAGCTGGTCATTAGTTTGGAAAATTTCATGAAGATTCGTCAAACGGCGCCAAAGATATTGGCAAATCAAAAAACGCTTTTCCTATGGATAAAACGTCCAAACTATAGCTACCTACTGGCGACCGCCAGTAGGTAATATATATATATATATATATATATTCAATGAAAAAACCATAGGTTTCAGGCATGTTATAGTTAGAAATTAGCATTTAAAAAACCTTAGAAATTCACTGAAAAAACCATAGGTTTTAGGGAAAGTTATAGTTAGTTGGACATTTCACTCGTACAAAACCAGAGAAATTCCCCCGTTATAGTTAGTTCAGCTAACTATTACTCGCGCCCCCGCAATGCACTTCTGATGACGTCACATATTACATCACTCATGACATGGTCAGTGACATCACTCATGACATCACTGATGACATCTCAAATGACATCACTGATGACATCACTGATGACATCATCCAGTGACTGTGTGTTTCTGTAAAGTTTAAATATGTTTAATATATATAGGGAAAGGCGTATTGAAGAATGAGTGGGTGTGTAAGTGTCTGAATGGATGATTTAGTAGGTGCGTGACTGACTCTATAAGTGAGTGATTAAACGTATCTTACTGAATGCATGGCTTAGTGACTAAACTGTGAATGTCTGTATCCGTCTGTCTGTTGGTGTGTAAGCGGCTGCATGGGTTTGTGAATAGCTACATGAGTGTCTATATGGGTTATTAATTGGTTGTCTGAGTATCTGTATGGGTGCCTGAGTGTTTGTGTGGGTGGGGTTTGTGTGACTCTGTGCATAGATGTGTGAGTGGGTGATTCACTGGGTGCATGGTTTCAAGAGTGCATCTGTGATGGACTGTATGGGTGGGTGAGTGTGTGTATGGGTGTGTTAGTGAGTGAATGTATATCTCAGTGGTACATGTGTGAGTAACTACATATGTGAAAGGCAGTATATATGTGTGTTGGAGTATATAAATGGCTATAAGTGAGAGTGTGTGATTGTGAGAGTGGCTGTATGGATGAGTGTGTGATTGTATAAGAGCGTAAGAATGTGCTAGTATTTGTATGAGTAAGTGAGCTGGTGTGTGTATAACTGTATAGGTGAGTAAATGGCAGTGTGATTAATTATTTGCATGACTGACTAGGTGTGTGAGTACCTCTATGTGTGAGTGGCGGTGTGTGAGTGTCTATATAGGTGTATGAGTGCATATGATAGTCCTGTACTGAGTGACCATAAGTATGAGTGACTGTACGGGTGAGTGAGTGGATGTGTGTGTAGACCTAAGAATCAGTGAGTGGGTATGTAGTTATTGGTGTTGGAGTGTCTATGGTTTTGAGAATGGCAGTCTGTAATTTAGAGTGGGTATATCAAAGGTTATATTAGGGTGTGAGAAGATGCATCAAATTATCACATGGATGATGTCATCAGTGATGTCATCAGTGATGTCATTTGAGATGTCATCAGTGATGTCATCAGTGATGTCACTGACCATGTCATGAGTGATGTAATATGTGACGTCATCAGCAGTGCATTGCGGGGCGCGAGTTATAGTTAGCTGAACTAACTATAACGGGGAATTTCTCTGGTTTTGTACGAGTGAAATGTCCAACTAACTATAACTTTCCCTAAAACCTATGGTTTTTTCAGTGAATTTCTAAGGTTTTTAAATGCTAATTTCTAACTATAACGTGCCTGAAACCTATGGTTTTTCAGTGAATTTCAAAGGTTTTAAATGCTAATTTCTAACTATAACGTGTCTGAAACCTATGGTTTTTCAGTGAATTCCAAAGGTTTTTAAATGCTAATTTCTAACTATAACGTGCCTGAAACCTATGGTTTTTAGAGTGAATTTCAAAGGTTTTTAAATGCTAGTTTCTAACTATGCCTACAGAGGTAGGACATGTGAAGAAAGAAGAAAAAACGCACAGAAAGAAGCAAAAGAAATGCAGAAAGAAGCAACAGAAGTCCACAAAGACGAACAAAAGTGCAGGAAGAAGCAAGACATGGGCAGAAAGAACTAACAGAGGAGCAGAAAGAGGCCTTGTTGCAAAATCATCCTGTGCCCACAATATTTTCAGACGGGTACTGGTGGTAACTGACTCTGACTAACCTGGCCTAGAGCCAGTGCTATGCTAAAAGACACTTAGAATACAGTGAAAACACCTACATACACTAGGGAACACTATGCGTTGGGGTACCCCTGTGATTAGCATGACCTCCTCTGTAAGGCCCTAGTACATAATAGGGCAGGGGGATTAAAACTACCTCTAAGTCAGAGGTGCAGAAATATGCTACTTTAACTAGTAGTCACATTTGCAGAGTGGTGGAGAAAGGGTGCTGGGCGTCCAACCAACGCTCAGGAATTCCGCTGCGTAGGACTTACAGGAGGTACCAGGAGGATTCTTGGCACCCAAACTCCCTCAGGACTAAATTGGACTCCATCCCCCATCCCATAGTTTGCCCACGAGGGCACGTTTGCAGAGTGGTAGGGAAGGGGGCCATGGCCTCCGAAGACGTCTTAGCAATCCCACTGTGTGAGACTTACTGGAGGTAACAAGAGGGGCAGTTGGCCCCCAAGGACATCCTCGGGGGCCAACTTCACTAAACTATAACCTCCAGTCAGTCCCACACAGCAGCACTAGTAAGTACTCGTGCCAGGCCACGCCCACTTTGCCCACCACTCTACAAACGCGCTCCCTGGCACGCTCTTGGATGGGGATTGAAGTCCCCTTCACTTCTGGGGGTCCTTTAGGGGCCAACTAGCCTACCTTTACCTCCAGTAAGCCCCACGCAGTGGAGTTAGTCAGAGGTAGACTAAGGCCATGCCCCTTTCTCAACCACTCTGCAAACACGCCCCTGGTGCGTTGTAAGTTGGGGGATTCAGTCCCCTTGAATCCTGAGGGTCCCTGGGGTCCAACTAGCCCACCAGGTACCTCCAGTAAGCGCCACAGAGCTGCGTTGCAGAGAGGTGTAAAGGGGCGTGGCCTGGACCACCTCTCTGCAACGCAGGCCTGTAGCACTTACTGGAGGTACCTGGTGGGCTAGTTGGCCTCTAGGGGCCCTCAGGGTTGAAGGGAATTAATTCCCCAACTTAAACGTGCCACAGGGCGTGTTTGCACACATGTCACCTCAGGCCCCGCCCCTCCCTTCACCACTGTGCAAACGCGCCCCGTGGCGCGTTTTAGAGTTAGGGGATAAAGTCCCCTTGAATCCTGAGGGTCCCTGGGGTCCAACTAGCCCTCGAGGTACCTCAAGTAAGCGCCACAGAGCTGCGTTGCAGAGAGGTGTAAAAAGGGGCATGGCCTGGACCACCTCTCTGCAACGCAGCCCTGTGGCACTTACTGGAGGTACCTGGTGGGCTAGTTCGCCCCCAGGGACCCTCAGGATTGAATAGGAATTAATTCCCCAACTTTAAACGCTCCACAGGGCGTGTTTGTACACATGTCACCTCAGGCCCCGCCCACTCCATTCACCACTGTGCAAATGCGCCCCATGGTGCGTTTTAAGTTGGGGAATTAAGTCCCCTTGAATCCTGAGGGTCCCTGGGGTCCAACTAGCCCACTAGGTACCTCCAGTAAGCGCCACAGAGCTGCGTTGCAGAGAGGTGTAAAAAGGGGCATGGCCTGTACCACCTCTCTGCAACGCAGGACTGTGGCGCTTACTGGAGGTACCTGGTGGGCTAGTTGGCCCCAGGGGCCCTCAGGATTGAAGGGGAATTAATTCCCCAACTTAAACACGCGCCACAGGGTGTGTTTGCACACATGTCACCTCAGGCCCCGCCCCTCCCTTCACCACTGTGCAAGCGCGCCCCGTGGCGCGTTTTAAGTTGGGGATAAAGTCCCCTTGAATCCTGAGGGTCCCTGGGGTCCAACTAGCCCACCAGGTACCTCCAGTAAGCGCCACAGATCTGCGTTGCAGAGAGGTGTAAAGGGGCGTGGCCTGGACCACCTCTCTGCAACGCAGCCCTGTAGCACTTACTGGGGGTACCTGGTGGGCTAGTTGGCCCCCAGGGACCCCCAGTATTGAAGGGAATTAATTCCCTATTTTTAAAAGCACCACAGGGCGCGTTTGCAGAGTGTTGCTGGGAGGGGCGGGGCCTCCGGCACGATCGCAATCTTTTTTTTTTTTTTTTAGAAGGGGGCTGTGTGGCCCCCTTCTTTCCTTTTTGGGCCTGGGGACCCCATACCCCAGGGCCTGACCCCTTTTTCAAAAAAAATTTAAAAAATCTGAACGGGAAGGGGGCCGCGTGGGCCCCCCTCCCGTGGCCTATTCCGGCCCCGGGGACCCCCTGGGCATGGCCACATATATTTATCCCCCGGGGCCGGCCTTTTTTAAAAAAAAAAAAATTGGTTATTTAAATGCTAATTTCTAACTATAACGTGCCTGAAACCTATGGTTTTTTCAGTGAATTTCTAAGGTTTTTAAATGCTAATTTCTAACTATAACGTGCCTGAAACCTATGGTTTTTCAGTGAATATATATATATATTTATTATACTATGTATACATGTGAAAATGTCTCGGTCCCCTGTTTGCCTCGGTGGCACGGAAAAAATAGGTGGAACTGACGTCAGCACGCCGACGAGGTCCTCTTATGGCTCCGATGACGTCATACGGTGTCCCGAGCGGAGCCGTGCTCGTTGACGTGGGAGAGCTAGGAAAGAATTTCCGTGGAATGCTGGGGCAGGGAATATTCACCTAAGTGTTCAGGCTAGTACTTTGGGAGCAACTGTTTATGTTGCCACTCCAGAAACCGAAACCAGTGATCCGAGGGCAGAGGCCCTGCAGATGGCACACGAGGTGGGGTGCCCAGTTGTGTGCACCGGCGGGGCAGCGAAGTAACAAGCACCACAACCCACAAAAAAGGTAACGAGGGCACTGAATAACACAGGATCTTCTCTTTGTATCTGGCAGGAACAACGAAGTTAAAATGCCCTAGTACCAAAATGTAGAATTAGTGCTACAACGGTCTTCAAGAGGACCTGCGATGCCGCTTCTGCCTCCCGTACCCTGGAGGCGGCACATGGGTCACGCGGTACGGTCATACTGCGGTGGGACGCACACTCGTTGACCTCTCATGGCACTGCTCCACACTTCAGGGAGGACGCTTTCCATTAGCTATGTCTTCTGATGACATGTCGCGCTGGCCCCGTCCAACAACAGAACTCCTTTAGATCCAAACAGACTCTTCCACTCTCTCACCGGAAGTAGAAACCAGGCCATGCGGACACTTTCACAATACAACAGCCGGGAATGCACTTTTCGGTAAAAAACACATTCCTTCCTCCTAATTAATCAAATAAACGTCTCACTGAAAAACAGGGGCCAGCTTCGATCGGTAAACAGCGGTTACAACGACTTTTTTACTTTGCGATACCATTACAACGCATGCATTACCACGCATGCGTTGTACATCACAAAGTCATTACTACGCATTTTTAGAACGCATGGTCATTTACCACGCATGCCTTTACAACAAATTTTGTTGTAAAGGTATGTATGGTAAATGACCATGCGTTCTAAAACATGTAGATGATCCATGTCGTTGTAAGGAAACAGAGGCTGTTCCGTTTCCTCACAACGACGTGCACCGCCCCTCAGAGATGACATGAAGCAGGAACCATGAGGAGAGAGGAACCATGAGGAGTGAGAGGTAAGGGGGATTGGGCATGGGGTGGGGGTTTCTCTCTAGGGTTTAGGGTAGTGCAGTGGTGTTTGGGTGGTGTAGGGGTCGTGCTGGGGGTAGTGTTTTAGGGTTTAGGGTAGTGCAGTGGTGTTTGGGTAGTATAGGGGGTCGTGCTGGGGTAGTGTTTTAGTGTTTAGGGTAGTGCAGTAGTATAGGGGTCGTGCTGGGGGTAGTGTTTTAGGGTTTAGGGTAGTGCAGTGGTGTTTGAGTAGTGTAGGGGTCATGCTTGTGGTAGTGTTTTAGGGTTTAGGGTAGTGCAGTGGTGTTTGTGTAGTGTAGGGGTCATGCTGGGGGTAGTGTTTTATGGTTTAGGGTAGTGCAGTGGTGTTTGGGTAGTGTAGGGAGTCGTGCTGGGGGTAGTGTTTTAGGGTTTAGGGTAGTGCAGTGGTATTTGGGTAGTGTAGGGATTCGTGCTCGGGGTAGTGTTTTAGGGTTTAGGGTAGTGCAGTGGTGTTTGTGTAGTGTAGGGGGTTGTGCTGGGGGTAGTGTTTTAGGGTTTATGTTAGTGTAGTGGTGTTTGTGTAGTGTAGGGGGTCATGCTGGGGGTAGTGTTTTATGGTTTAGGGTAGTGCAGTGGTGTTTGGGTAGTGTAGGGAGTCATGCTTGGGGTAGATTTAGGGTTTAGGGTAGTGCAGTGGTGTTTGGGTAGTGTAGGGAGTCGTGCTCGGGGTAGTGTTTTAGGGTTTAGGGTAGTGCAGTGGTGTTTGTGTAGTATAGGGGGTTGTGCTGGGGGTAGTGTTTTAGGGTTTATGTTAGTGCAGTGGTGTTTGGGTAGTGTAGGGGGTAGTGCTGGGGTAGTGTTTTAGGGTTTAGGGCAGTGCAGTGGTGTTTGTGTAGTGAAGGGGGTCATGCTGTGGGTATTGTTTTAGGGTTTAGGGTAGTGCAGTCGTGTTTGTGTAGTGTAGGGGGTCGTGTTTTAGGGTATAGGGTAGTGCAGTTGTGTTTGGGTAGTGTAGGGCGTCATGCTGGGGTTAGTGTTTTAGGGTTTAGGGTAGTGCAGTGGTGTTTGGGTAGTGTAGGGGGTCGTGCTGGGGGTAGTGTTTTAGGGTTTAGGGTAGTGCAGTGGTGTTTGTGTAGTGTGGGAGGTCATGCTGGGGGTATATTTAGGGTTTAGGGTAGTGCAGTGGTGTTTGTGTAATGTGGGAGGTCATGCTGGGGGTATATTTAGGGTTTAGTGTAGTGCAGTGGTGTTTGGGTAGTGTAGGGAGTTGTGCTGGGGGTAGTGTTTTAGGGTTTAGGGTAGTGCGCCCAACCAGCCACAATATCCGTGGACAAAGGGGATCCTGACTCTTTGGAACGCTCCGTCAATTGAATAATTTGGGTCAAGGGCCCTACCACGTCCAAGACCTATCAATTCCTTTCTTGGGATCCCTCATATACTTGGAGAAAAAGGTACATAGTTTCTCATCAATTTCAGGCGTGTGTGCCACCTTCCCCTTCAGTGAGGGCCTGGGGCATTCTCCCTCATCCTATTCCTGACCTCCCTTTCAAGGGGTTGATGGATTTTCCCCACCACATACTCTGTCACTTTGGCGTCAAGTGTCCACTCTGCCGACCTAGGATGGTAAATTTGGGTAGGCTCGAACATGTCCGAGTGGACCCAGGCCCCAACCGGGGACTGAGAGGAGTGGGACTCTGGACGCCAGGGACGCCCCGAGTCCTTATCCTCATCGGAGGAGAAATCGTCCTCCGATACACCCTCTCCCTCTAAGGGAAACCCGCCATCGGGGTCTACAATAGTGGTGACAGTGTCGCAATTTTCTCCGGGCCCCTCCTCCTCCCGGCAGGGTGCATGTTTTAGCATTCGCGCACTCTTGAGGAAGGTCTCCGTAAGTTTATCAAATCCTTCCAAGTGCCCCGCGTTATGCTGAACGGCCCTTTTATTCCCCATCTGGGAGCTACTTGGACCCGCCACCACCAGATCTGGGTCACTGAACACCCCAGGGATGCTTTTCGCCAGCTTATCAACCTGATCCCTAAGAGGAGCCAGCGCCCTAGAAATAGCCAGAGAGAGGGCTTGGTCCACTGCTGGAGGGAGAAGTTGGGGGGCCATTCCTCCTCCACTTCCTGGTAGGAGGAGTAAAAATGGTCTTCTGGAGAAGACATGATAGCAGAGGGTGTGAGCACAGAACAAATGCCCTTAAAATCCTTAAGACAGCCCCTCGCCGGTGCTCCAACAGCTGGGCTTTCCCCGAAGCTGTTATAAGAATAGACTGAGGCGCAATACCAATTACCACCACCGGGTGGCGCTGGTCACTAACGTGGCCGTGTGGGGAAATCACCGCATAGCGGTGTCAAAATTAGGCGAGGGTTGGTCGGGAATCAAGCGGACACTAAAGGAGTGACCGGATTCCCAAACGCGCGTAAAGACCAGCGGGAGCGCTCGACGGAGCTGCCTCGCTCGGACCAGACGCGCCTGACAGGATCTCACCGCGCGCAGAGCACACAGCGGGAGAAACTGCGAGGGGGAGAACGCGCTCGGGCAAGAGCCTGCTGCGCAGGAAATATGAAACAATACCAAGGCAATAATGCTAATAACATGCACAAGAAACCGCTATACAAACAGCAACAACGTCAGATTAAGCCAAGAATGTAAGGAATGCACTTAACTGACGAGCAGTGAAGAAAGAGGAAGCGGAAGGGACGTCACGATATTATATACTATGGACTGTGATATGATTGGACTATAGTTGCCTTGGAGACTACCCCCCTAATGGTTCATGGGTTGTGTAGTCTTTTGTTTAATGATTGTTGTGTTACGTTTTCTTTGAACTGCTATGCAAATAAAGTGAGGAAAGATATGCATAATCCTCGCCTCCGTCCTGCCATAGAATTCATTAAACTTTATTTGATCTGATTTAGAAACATAGATCATAAAAGTGTACATAAAAACAGTAAATCCTCTTTCCTAATACAATACAGTGAGAATTAATTAAAACCAGTAGGTAAAAACGGGTGTTACAAAGTCCGGTTCAGAGCAACTTCAGGTTAACAGAATCGTAAAGTTCAATGTTTCGCAAGATCAATCTCATGTACTTCGTGCAAAATACGCAATAAGGGGTCCAAGTAAGATGTAACGCTCCAATACCTGACCAGTTTGCACTATATAAAACTGCAGAAAAACTAAAAATATAAAGTGTTTTGCACACTTCTGTCATTGGGCTATATTTGGGCTACATCTGGGTGATATTTGTGCTACATTTGGGCTCTCTTTTCTCTGGTGGCCATCTTGGGAGACTTATTTGTTATGAAGTGTCCTAATTTCATCATTTACTGCAGTCTCCTCAGTAGGAAATGCTTTCAGTTTTTTACTTTGATTCCATCAAGAAGGCATTCAGATGTGTCACACATTTGCCATAAATTCTGAATGTTAGCACTCTAGTTGTTCATTAGATCACTGTAGTAAAGCTACTGCTCACCAGGGAGTTAACTGGAAGTCTACTGCTGGTATTGAAAGTGATTGTTTCAGTCTGCGTGTCAGAATTTTCTAATGAAATAGAAGAGAATTTGAGATCTCACTTAAAACATGCCCTAAATTTTCTTTCTGCAGCACTAACCATAATTTCTATGGCAAAATGAACCCCTCATTTTGTTCCTTTTTAAATTAAATGTTTTAAGTGTTACCAGTTTATTCCAATCGAGATGGCTTCAGGTGTGCCATACTTTTGTCATAAGTAAGACTGTTAGCGCTCTAGTTGTTCTTTAGAACACTCTGGGAAGCTGCAGTAGAACACAAAGGCATCAACTGACAGGCTGCTCCTGTTGAAATATAACAGGAAGATATTTGAGATCTCACTTAAAACATGTCCTAATTTTTCTTTCTACAGCACTAACCATAATTTCTATGACAAAATGAACCCCCTCATTTTGTTCCTTTTTAAATTAAATGTTTTAAGAGTTACCAGTTTATTCCAATCAAGATGGCTTCAGGTGTGCCATAATTTTGTCATAAGTAAGACTGTTAGCGCTCTAGTTGTTCTTTAGAACACTCTGGGAAGCTGCAGTAGAACACAAAGGCATCAAAAGACAGGCTGCTCCTGTTGAAATATAACAGGAAGATATTTGAGATCTCACTTAAAACATGTCCTAATTTTTCTTTCTACAGCACTAACCATAATTTCTATGACAAAATGAACCCCATCATTTTGTTCCTTTTTAAATTAAATGTTTTAAGTGTTACCAGTTTATTCCAATCAAGATGGCTTCAGGTGTGCCATACTTTTGTCATAAGTAAGGCTGTTAGCACTCTAGTTGTTCTTTAGAACACTCTGGGAAGCTGCAGTAGAACACAAAGGCATCAACTGACAGGCTGCTCCTGTTGAAATATAACAGGAAGATATTTGAGATCTCACTTAAAACATGTCCTAATTTTTCTTTCTACAGCACTAACCATAATTTCTATGGCAAAATGAACCCCCTCATTTTGTTCCTTTTTAAATTAAATGTTTTAAGTGTTACCAGTTTATTCCAATCAAGATGGCTTCAGGTGTGCCATACTTTTGTCATAAGTAAGACTGTTAGCTCTCTAGTTGTTCTTTAGAACACTCTGGGAAGCTGCAGTAGAACACAAAGGAATCAACTGACAGTCTCTGCCCTTGTTGGATGTACATGTTTTACTGAGAATGTCAGACTTCATTCTCACATGACTGAGAAAGATAATGTGAATTTACAGAAAATATGCTCTCATTTTAGCTTCTGGAGCACCTTCCAAAACTGTATGGGACAAGCATGTGAAAATAGTTTTCTCTCAAACATGATTCATGATATCCCAGCAGAAGGTTTTTCACAGGGTAAAATCACCTTAGAACACACCACAATTCCTGAAATTAGTATGGTACCATCAACAAATGAATTCTAATGTAACTAAAGTCTGTTATCACCCTTTATAGTTCTCCTTTTGGTAACCCTCAAAATCTTCGATTCACTACAATGCATTTCAATGGGGTACTATCATTTATATTGGTTCCAAGATGGATGCCAGCAATTCCAGGATGGAGTGCTGACACCCAATCAGATCTCACGATGACATGTGTGGTTAGGCTCCGCCCAGATATGTATGTGTTTTCTTTTTCGAATTTCTCAGGAACTACTGAACGGATTTACACCATTTAACCAAAAGGCACGACTCTGAACCAAGGGCTACCTTTTTGCCAAATTTGGTGTAATTCCGTTCAGCAGTTCGGGCTGTAGCTGCGACTAAAGATTACTATGGAAAATTGCATGGGGAAACATGTTTTGGGACCCGCTTTTTTCTTGGCCCCCACTTGACGAATCACCCCGAAACTTTCAGGATAGGAGCGGACCGGAGCGGGCCATACGTTTTGAAAATTTCGTGAAGATTCATCAACCGGCGCCAAAGGTATTGGAAATAGAATGTTGTGAATTTCCTATGGAAAATAGGTCCTAACTATAACTATCTACTGGCGACCGCCAGTAGATTATATATATATATATATATATATATATATATATTCACTGAAAAAAACCATAGGTTTCAGACATGTTATAGTTAGGAATTAGCATTTAAAAAACCTTACAAATTCACTGAAAAAACCATAGGTTTTAGGGACAGTTATAGTTAGTTGGACATTGCACTTGTACAAAACCCGTGAAATTCCCACGTTATAGTTAGTTCAGCTAACTATAACTCTCGCCGCACAGCAATGCACTGCTGATGACGTCACATATTACATCACTCATGACATGGTCAGTGACATCACTGGGACCCCCTGAGCAGACCTAGGGGGTCAGGGTGTTTCTACCCTGCCCCCTTTGTGCATTTTGCGCACTTGTTTCTTGTGTTTTTTTTTTAATCGGTGGGATCCGCGCATCCGCCGATTTAAAAAAAAAATGCTTTTCTGCCCAAGGGGTCCTTGTGGGACCCCTGAGCAGACCTAGGGGCAGGGTGTTTCTACCCTGCCCCCTTTTGCGTTTTGCGCACTTGTTTTACTGCTTTCTTGTTCCTCGGTTCTACCGATGAACAAGATGACTGCCAACACTTCCTGGTTTGGAGTGTTGACAGCCAATTAGCATGCAGCTCGTGGTCGGGAGGGTGCGCGGATCCACCGCGGCCATAGATATCGAAACTTTTATTCAGCAACTACTGAACGGATTTACACCATTTTTAAAAAGGGTACTTTCTAAAACCAAGCACTACCTTTTTGCCAAATTTGGTGTAATTCCGTTCAGCAGTTTTTGCTGTAGCCTTGCATAAAGTTTCCTATGGGAAATTGATTGTTTCACTCTTATTTTTGAATTTCTCAGCAACTACTGAACGGATTTACACCATTTAAAAAAGAAGGTCGCTTTCTGAACCAAGCGCTACCTTTTTGCCAAATTTGGTGTAATTCCGTTCAGCAGTTTAGGCTGTAGCCGTGGCTAAAATTTCCTATGGAGAATTAACATGGAGAAAACACGTTTTGGGACCCCTTTTTCTCGGCCCCGGCTTGATGAATCACCCTGAAACTTTCAAGACAGGAGCGGACCGGAGCACCCCACTAGTTTTGAAAAATTCGCGATGATTCAGTCAAGCGGCGCCAAAGTTATTGGGAATAGAATGTTACGGATTTCCTATGGATAATAGGTCCTAACTATAACTATCTACTGGCGACCGCCAGTAGATAATATATATAATATATATATCTACTGGCGGTCGCCAGTAGATAGTTATAGTTAGAACCTAGTTTCCATAGGAAAAGCGATTTTCTTTTCCCAATAACTCTGGCGCCGGATGACGAATCTTTGCAAAATTTTCAAACTCTAGTGGGGCGCTCCGGTCAGCTCATGATCTTGAAAGTTTCGGGGTGATTCGTCAAGCGGGGGCCAGAAAAAATGAGGGTCCCAAAACGTGTTTTCTCCATGTTATTTTCCATAGGAAACTTTAGACACGGCTACAGCTCGAACTGCTGAACGGAATTACACCAAATTTGGCAAAGAGGTAGCCCTTGGTTCAGAAAGAGCCCTTTTGTTAAATGGTGTAAATTCGTTCAGTAGTTGCTGAGAAAATCAAAAGTAAAAGTCTCGATATCTAGAGGCACGGTGGATCCACGGACCCTCCTGACCACGAGCTTTATTCTAATTGGCTGTGAACACTCCAAACCAGGAAGTGTTGGCAGCCATCTTGTGACTCGGTAGAACTGAGTCACAAGAAAACAGAAAAACAAAGGTGGAAAAAAGAAAAGGGGGCAGGGTAGAAACACCCTAACCCCTAGGCCTGCTCAGGGGTCCCACAAGGACCCCAGGGCACAAAAAGAATTAAAAATTAAATCAGCCGGATCGCGCTAGGGTGCGCAAATTTGGACGAAAAATAAATAAAAGAACGAAACTCGGGCTCCGCTCAAAAAGCCCCCGGGTGGGCCAGGTCCCAGGGGAACTTATAAATAATGTTGTGGGGGCCCACGGGGGCCCCCGCAGCCCCGGGGATCACCACCTCCCCGAGGCTTATTAAAATAAATGCGGGAGGGCACGCAGCCACCCCCGTATCCCCGGGGACCACCACCTCCCCAGGGTTCCTTAAAGAAATACGTGGGGGGACCCAACCCCCCCACGCTGCTCCAGGGACCGCCACCTCCCCAGGGCATTTATGATAATTGGTGGGGGCCCGCGGCCCCCCTGAGCCCCGGGGACCGCCACCTCCCCGGGGCTAAAAAAATAATTAGTGTGGTGCGGCTTAAGCCCCCCCCCACACTGCCCCAGGGACCACCACCTCCCCAGGGCACTTAATATTGAAATTTGGGGGTCCGTTATGGACCCCCGAGCCACGGGGACCACCACCTCCCCGGGGCTGTGCATGTGATGGGAGGGGGGCCGCGCGGCCCCCCTCCTGGAGCCCTCGATGGCCCTGGGGACCGCCACCCCCCAGGGCCGGCTCCTGCAGTGTCCCGGGGTGCCCACCTCCGGGACACTGCTGTTTGCTATGGCAGGGTGGGAGCCGTGCGGCTCCCGCCCCGTCATAGCAAACTTGCTTTGGATTTTGGAAGAGAGAGCAGGAAACCTGCTCTCTCTTCCAAAATCCAAAGCAGATGCTTTTCCACACGGGGAGCTGCATGTCAGCAGTTCCCCATGTGGAAAAGCAATGCCGGCTCCCGCAGGACGTGGGGAGCCGGTGGGACCGTGGGGGCATTGGGGATCCCCCCACGGTACCCAACGAAGTGGCCAGGCTCTGGGGGATGGGGTCCCCGGTATTACAAGTGGCCCGGGAGGGGGGCCACGTGGCCCCCCGCCCCCCAAAAAAAAGAAATAAAGGATAAACATGCCCCGGGGGATGGGTTCCCCGGGGCGAATATAAATTAATGGTAGGAGCCAGGGTTTTTTTTCGTAAAATTTGGAGTCGCGACCCTAGCGCGGTGCTCAGCGCGGCCCCCTGGTGTGAACGCAAGGGGTGCGTGGCTCCCAGCGCGGCCCCCTGGTGTGAATGCAAGGGGTGCACGGCTCCCAGCACGGCCCCCTGGTGTGAACGCGAGGGGTGCGCAGCTCCCAGCGCGCCCCCTGGTGTAAACGCGATGGGTGCGCGACTCCCATCAAAAATATTAAAGATTTTTGTATTATAAACCTAGGTTATATGTTAGGATATTGGGTGGCTCTAAAAAGAGCCCTTGTGTTTATTGGGAGATTTTTGTAACTACATGTAAGTGCCGATGCAGAGTCTTAAGTTGTTGAGAAGGACTCTGTTTCCCTTGTCTGTGAAATGTAAACCATCACTCCTGTAGATGCCAGCCATATCAAAACGCAGATTGTTGTTGTATATGGACCCCATACTATGGTCTCTCAGATAAGCAGAAACAGCTTTATTGACATTTTTTCTAGCTTTCTCAATCTGTGGACAAAATTGATTGGACCACTTCCATTTCTGTCTTTGGCATATGTTAGAGTAGACAAAGGCAGTTTGGGGGAAAAGCAACATCAATTCTGCAAAGGTGTCCTTCATTAGCATTTCCAGACCTACCCCAGTCAATGTGCCTAGGTCATTGCCACCACAGTGCACAATCATGAGGTCAGGGGGTTGGAAATGCAAAGAGGTTTTAACCAATGGCATCAATTGGTGCCACTTTAATCCTCTCTGTCCAATCCATTTAATGTCTACATTTTGCAAAGCTAGGTCTTTGTCAATACCTCTGCTTTCAGCATACCTTTTGCACCAGAAAACATAGCTGTGCCCAACAATCCACACTGAAAACATCTTGAAGGGATCTCTGTAGGTAATCAAAAGATGTCTGTAGCTGATGTAGGCAGGTGGTAGAATGAAAGATATCTAAAATGGTGGACAAGATGCTGTTTTTAAGAAAGTAAAGATTTGATTGGCTGTTTAAGAACATTCTACATTCAAAGATAGGGTGCATTTTACTTTGTTTAGAAAGCATGTTTCTTATTGGTTAGTAACAAATGTTTGAAAGGTACAGCAGAAAGGATAAGGGCATGCTTTGCAAAAGCAACCATACTTGCTGTTGTAATTTGCAACATTCTGGGGTGAACTTTTGACCTGACAGTTTAGTTAAATGTTGCATGAGCTGTTGCTATAGAAACTGGCACTAAGCAAAAGGAGTTAAAATGTCAGTTTTTTGTTTTTTTTTATGGATTTGTAGAGCGCGCAGCTACTCAGCAGAGTATCCCGGCGCTGAGACAGAAAGATACAGAGGCCAGAAGGGGAACATCGGTCCCGGGGTGGACGACCATTATACTGCTTGTTGGAACAGCCAGGTTTTCAGTTGTTTCCTGAAAGCTAGTATATTTGTGGCCTGCCCTGAGCGGAAGAGGCAGCTTGTTCCAGAATCTAGCCACTTGCACTTGGAGCAGAACATCCGCCACGACGGGCTCTAAGACACTTAGGAATGACAATTAGGTGTTGGTGTGCTGACCTAAGGGATCTGCCAGGTACGTAATATGAAACTCTTCTATGGATGTAATGCGCTCCCATGCCATGCAGAGCTTTGAAAGCCAGGACCAGTGCTTTGAAGAGTATTCTGCAGCGGACAGGCAGCCAATGCAGATTCTTCAGTTAAAAAGTGTTATTCTCTATGACCATTGGAAATTCGTTTTTCAATTTGAAATTCTCTGGGAAGCAATGCCATTTGTGGCTTATGTGTATATGTATGGAAAAATAGAGGAAACTTTGCCAATACTGGTTTGACTTTGGAAAGTGTGGTGTTCTATATTGACTGTGTGTTAAACAAAATCCTGTCTGAGTGTGTGAGATTTTTCAGTCAACAGATTTATTTCAAAGGTGAGTTATATATTTATGAGGTTTATTTAAAATAGATTTGACATTTTTATGAAAGTGTGTGTTTGAATTAAATTATTAAATGTACAGATGTATATTGGGATAATTTCTATTGCATTTGAAGTTTGTTTAAAAAACAGTATCTACAGAAATATATATATTTTTAAGTGTGTTGAAAGGTATAGTTGAATGATGCCTCTTATTTATTATTAATTGGTTAAATATGCACTAAGAATGTGTATTTTCAAAAATGTTCATATAAGGTGCAGTTTATTAGGCATGATTATTTCTTCTCTGTAGAAAGGTATAGTTTAATAATATTGCATTATTATAGATAGTTTGGTAAAATGAAGTACAACTGTGCTGTTTGCAAGATGATCATATAAGGTGTTAATAATTAAGATTCTGTTATTAGTTTGTACAGTTTGTGCGGTTTTAGAAATCCTCATAAAAAGGTGTTTTTTATTAGTCTTCTTCATTAAGTCTGTTGAGAGGTACAGTTTGATGATGTCGCATATTTCTAGATTTAATGGAAAATTTGTAGCTCAAAGAAAACCAGTACATTTTACTCTTTCTGGTATGCAGTAGTTATCTACTTAAGTAGATAGTATGTCATGACTCATGTATTTGTTTAGATTGTATTTATATAGTTCTATGTATATTTACTGAATTAATGAGAGGTGCCTGACAGATTAGAGAGAGTTCAAAGGTAGTGAATATGTGATTTTATAAGTACATGAGAACTGATTTACTGGTTCTATATTGTCCAATCTCGTAGTTAGTATGTAAGTACTATCCATGCATTTGTGGAATAAGTCATACAGTAACTTATGTAGTGGTAAAATCGGCAATACAGTACATATGCAGTCCAGCAATTCCTCTGTCACTCCTGTGGACTCTTTTAATCATTCTGCCATGTCCTTATTTAATCACTGTGCCAAAACCCAAGCAGTAATAAATTCACCATGCTATTAACTACCAGCAGTCT
>CAWUFW010024916.1:0-52860 GCA_963921515.1 Calotriton arnoldi | reverse complement strand
GCTAGCTGGCACAAGTAATTAAGTTTAATATACTCGATAGGGACATACCTACCTCAGTCCTATGTCAAGCCTATAGGTTATATTATTCCAATGCGCAGAGCCTATTAGGGAAATAGGAACTACACTACAGTGGGCAAAGATCAATCCTGAGACATTCACTAAAGCACTGCTGGAAACTAACCGTGAGATAAGGGATGATGTCAATTCCGTGAATTTAAAACAAAAAAATGGATAACAGGAGCACTGGACAAGATAGCCCCCATGACTACTAGGAACCAATTTACGACCCCTAACTCTGCTCCATGGTTCAATGAGTCCTTAGGTGCAGCCAGAAAATCTGCAAATGCCTAGAGCACATCTGGAGGAAGGACTACTGCACAATCAGCAGAGCTAGGTGTAAAAATAAGCTTAAGCAGTACCATATGCTCATTAGGAAAACACAGTGCAACTATGACACTAAAAAAATAGAGAACGCCAATAATTGCTCCAAAGAACTGTTCTCCATCCTCAACTCACTGTCCTCTCTAGAACATGTTGCTGCCACAGCACCATCATCCTTAGACAGCTGCAATAAGATTGCTTCCTTCTCATACCAATCAATCTTTCATCTACCTGAATTACTAGTAGGTTTGCTTAACTCTATGGGATGTTCCTGTAGTACCAATTCCTAAACTTGCACTGTCTAATTTTCATTCATACTCCATGGAAGCTAAAAGGAGTTACCACTTGACAGGAATAGAAATTGTTCACTAGGAAGGTATTTGGAATTCACTGTAGAGTTATAAATAACAACAACACGTTTTCAAAATATTAAAGTCAATATCTCCACAGTAATTCTATGGAAATTCTAATCTTACTGTCCTTGAGAAGTTCTCTTATTGTCCAACGAACTCCTCTCCTGAACTTCAGTTCTCAACAAAGAATCTTTCTCCTCAAAAGACTTGAGACGCTAGTCTCCAATGAAAAGGGGGGAATACCCCTGGTGTGCACACCGCTCCGTGAAGGCGGAGACCAAAAATCAGGAATTACAGCAAGAATTATCCTCTTCTGAGCGAGCGCGAAAACTGAACACAGCTCTCCCTCCTCAGAAGACAGTTGAAGTGCGCGGCTCACTGAGCGCGCGTGCCGGAGGAACACTGCTGCTCGAGGACAAATTCAAAAGACTACACCGCCGGTGCGGAGTTAAATGGCGGCCGCCATCTTGGATTGTCTTTTGACCAGCAAGGGTGATTACAAGCAGCAGTCTCCGTAACAGCAGCCAGAGATGGGGACGCTGCCGTAACCACCGGGGATGCCAAGCACATATGCATCTCCTCTGCTCAAGTAGACATTTAGAGACGCACGCAATCGTTTTCTTGACAGTAGCCATGGCACCTGCAGCACTGCTTTCCCTAGAACATGGGTTAGACATTCAGCAGTTTCAAACAATACTATATAAATGTGAACTCCCAACATAAAACACATTACCCAATGGCTTTTAGGGTGGAGTTAAAATAGTAAACTCCCCAAAATTACACATTTTCCTCAATGACGGTGGTTTTGGAATTAAAATAGTAAATCTGATGTTCCAATTTAAACACTTTCCCCATTGGGTATCAAATGGGAGTTAGAATAGTAAATATGAACTTCCCATAGTTAACATTGTAGTAGGATTTGGGTCAGAAGAGTAAATCAGAACACTCCAAAATTAAACGCAATTTTCAAACATCATTAGGGATGGTGTATTTGTTGCTGTATTGGAGTTGGATAGTAAATCCTGACTGCCCAAAATGAATTACCTTTCCCATTAGGTGTGGGTTTGGAATAGTAATGTTAACCCCTCCCCAAAGTTAAGCACTTTTCCCAATGAGGGTGGACTTGGAGTAAGTCTATTTAATGTCATTATCACAATTAGATATTTTGTTGTGTAGAAAGTGGATTTTAGTTTGCGATAGTTTGTTTTTCCAAAATGCATACAGGGAAGTAATACTTATTAAATGAAAAATAGTTTAAGAGAATTTAATACATTAATAACATTATGAAATCCTGATACTACATAAAAAGTTTAGAGTGCAATTGCTCCAGTAGAGTACCAGTGTGGCGTCCGGTTCAAAGAAATTAATTTCTGTAAAACTTTTTGCATACAACATTTAACTTCACTATTCATCGAACCAAGAAGTAGAAATGATGACAACATGTGTACTGAGCCCTGAAGAAGTCCGTAGCGGACGAAATGCGTGTCAGTTCTTTACAAATGCAGAGAAGGTGCAGCATGTCTTCCTGCGCAGTGCCACACAAACGGCAGGTGGAATCAAGTTGAGTTTTCAGCCAGTGCGGAATATGCTTTGTGCATGGTAGCAAGCCAAATCAGTACTTTAGAAATTGGATTTTGGTAGATCTGGCAAACCCCAAGGCTAGATATTTTTGAGCAGCGGGGGTAGGATTGGTGCTCAAAGTCATCCAGCCATGTGTCCTTTTAGATAAGGCTGCTTTGTCCTCGATCCAGGATAGGCGCTTTACTGTTTTCCATACTATTTTTTTTAAAAGACAGTGGTTGGTGGATGTTTCCCAGAGCTCGATTAGCACCAGGGTGGCCAGAATTACTTGTAGATATTTTGCTGCAGGTGATGACATTTTATATTGTAGTTCTAACCACAAGCACCATTTGAGAGTTCCTGATTTTGATTTCCGTACTTTGTCCCAAAAAATAGCAATAGCACCTCGTCTTGCAAGGGTCTGTTTTTGGACACCAAACTCAAGCCTGATCTGCGCTGGAGAGACACATTTTGGCAAGCCAAAGATTATTCTATACGCTTTTCCAACCATGCCGTCAAGGAGCTTGGAGTCTCTGCCCTTCTGTGCCTCACTCCCATAAGCTATTGTAGGTAGGAGATTTTCCCCTATTACTTCGGCTAGTGGGGCGAGTGAAGGGCCGTTCAGTTTAGAGTTAAGATTTATTATTGAGACTGCCAGGGCTGTTCCCTTCCCCCTGATTGAGTCCCTTTGAGCTGTAAAATGTCCGCCTTTATCGATGATCACTCCTAAATATTTATATTCTGATACTGAGTCTATGCGGGTATGGCCCCAGAACCAGGCCGATGTTTTCTTAGAGTTCTTCTTAATTGTCATGGTCTTAGTTTTCTCCAAGTTAATGTTCAGGCTGTTTGCTTCGGAGTATTCGAATGTGGTATTAAGGAGATGCTGTAAACCCACCTTCGTCTGACTAATTAAAACTAAGTCATCTGCGTAGAGTAGACATGGTAACACTAGGTTCCCTAGCCTTGGAGAATGTGTTACTAGCGTTTAATAGCGGGATAAGGTCTGCAAGGAACAGGTTAAATAGGGTCGGGGCCAGCACGCAGCCTTGCTTAAGTCCTTTCGTTGTTGGTATCCGTCTCGAAAGGGTTGACCCATCGCCCAGTTTTACTTGGATCCAGGTCTCGGTGTGCAGATTGATTAACAAATTGAGCAGTGCCTGAGGTATGCCCCAGCTGGCCAGTTTTGTCCATAGTCTGTTGCGGTTTATATGGTCAAAGGCAGCCCTGTAATCGATGAAGCATAAATGTAGTGTCATTTTTGTATTCTCAGCCTTGTCAATGAGCAGAGCCATGGTTGTAATATTTGTTACTGTTCCGATGGATTTGGAGAAGCCAGTCTGGTTCAGAGGAATAATCGAGTTGTCTTCAGCCCATTGTTGTAATTTGTCCAGAAGAGTTCCCGTAAAAAATGTTGCCTCGCTGTCCAGAAGAGCAACTAAGGGGTAATTCTTTGGCAGAGCTTTGTCTCCTGACTTAAAAATTGGCGAGATTATCGAAGCCCGCCAAGACGGAGGTAGTAGGCCTGTCTGCCTTATTTCGGTGAAGAGAGGGCTGAGTGTTTTTGCCCAGTAATCTGCGTCTTGTTTGTAGAGCACAGGTGGGATTCCATTAGGGCCCGGTGCCCCTTCTCTTCTTCCCTTCCCTATTTGGTGTTTAATTGCTTTGAGATGGTCGCTTGGGAGTATAACTCCTGGCACTTTCCCTTCGTCCCCTTCCAGTGCTGTTGCTCTTTCCTCGCCGGGTCGGTACACGAGTGTGGTGGTTCTCGACGTTGCGACTGAGCTGGTTCCTATAGGCAATGAGATATCATCTTGATGGAAGTGATTTCCAAGGTAGGTTGCCCAGTCCTCCTCAGATATGTTAGATGATAGTCCCTCGTGTGTAGGGCGAATATATCGATTTATTGTCCCCCAAAATCTTGCACCGTCATTCTGTTTAATATCGGCATGCAATTTTGCCCATAAAGAATCCTCAGAGTCTCTCTTGGCCGCCCATAATGCTTGCTTCAGCTGAGTTTTCTGCTGTTGTAGTGCTGCTAAGTTTATGATATTGGTTGGTTTCCTCCGCAGGTGCCGCAGTGTGCGATTAATTATATTTGTTATAGATCTTATCTTATTTTTTTGCAGTTTTGTAATGTTGGTTGTACCGCTGTAGCTCTGCTGTGCCCTTGATTTAATGGGGGCGGCGAAAGACTTTGCCAATGTGGTCGTGAAGTTCACCCATTTCTCTTTTTCGTTGCCCCCTTCCCGTGTTTCGAATAAGAGTGTTGCAGTTTGTAGGAAGTTCCCTTGTTTTGCTTGCACAAATTTTATTTTCCTGTAATTGATTGTAACAGTCGTTCCTGGATTGCCATTCCATTTCAAAAGCTTAGGCATGTTTGTGCGAAGTGTGACTACCTGGGGCCGATGATCACTGTCAGCTTTCTCGCCCATGCTGAATGTGATCATTTCATTTAACAGGGTTATAGACACAAAGGTGTAGTCAAGTGTTGAGTTTTTAGTTGATGACTGGTGAGTGAATGCCGCGGGTTGTCACCTGTACTTCTGCCATTCACCGCTCTAAAGTTGAGGTGTTCGAGGTCCTCTATGAGATGCTGGCTGGTTTTTGTAGGCAATTCTGATAAGCTCTTACCCTGTGGTGGGATGTTCCATAACTGGTTTTGTATATATACTTCCTCCACAGTCGATGAGCCAATTAGATGTAAGTTAAAGTCCCCTGTGAGTATCATGTCTGGTGTGTTGACCTCACTTATACATAGCTCTATGAAATCAATTGTTTTTCAGCCTTGATTTTCCTCTTCGGATGTATGTAAGTATTTATTATTACAATGTCCTTACGCCCATTCCCTGGTGGATCCCTCGGAGTGGATATTTTTATTGCAATGGATTCTGGAGTTATCGAGCAGACTGGGTGAGCTGAAGTTGTGCTCGTGTTGTTCACATAGATTAGGAGGCCTCCCTGCAGGTGCCCGTATCTTGCCCCTTTGACTGCTGGTGCGAAGAAACGTAAATATCCTTGAAAGTGTGGTGGATCAATCAGCCAAGTCTCCTGCAGTGCCATGATGTGGAACGCCCTTTGATAGTTAATAAAATCCAGGTCTGTCATCTTGCTGGACAGCCCGTTGATGTTCCATGAGCATATCCGCAGCCGGTTCATTTCACCTGCTAGTGATTGTTGCCTGCTGTTTTGTCAATTGTTTCTTGTTTGGTTGATGATTGTCCTCGTGGGCCATCTTAGATCTTCAGGACGGATTCCTTGCTGTACAGGTTCTGGGAGATTTGTCTATATTTCCCGTGGCTGCCTTTTTGTGGGCGGAGAGCACCCTCTTGCCCCTCTCAATACAGACCTTGGGGTGTTTTTCCGGGCTGTCGATGTTTTATCTGCGTGCACCTGGACCAGCGGAGCAGGATAGCCAGGTATGCTGATGGGGTTTATCTCTATGCCCCAGCTTTTAAAGATCAAACTTTCCAGCAGTATTTTTTGTGCAATAGTTGACTGTCTCCAAGTGGGCAGTGTGTCTTCACCCCCCTGGGGGCCTTTATGGTTAACAAACTCTACTGAGTCCAAGTCTGTAGTGGTTACGTCTGTCAATGATGGTATGTGCAACAATAGGCAGAGAATGTTCCCTCGATTTAGTATGTTGTGTGCCCCTCTTGATCGATATACTGGTGTGAACTTCAGGGTGTTCCCAACCTCATTGGGGTTATCCACTTGATTGACTAATTGCTGGCTGATAGTAGGCTGGTTGTTATTGGTTCCTGGTTTGACTGATATTGGTGATCCTTCAGCCCCGCACCGGTTGCTATGAGTTTTATTTGCGGCTGATCCAGTGCAGTGCAGGTGCTCCCTTTTTCCCACAGAGACGGCCTTGATGCTTGACCAGCCTTGTTTTGATGCAATCAAGTTTACTGGTCGCTCGTCCTCTGTGGAACAAAAGGTGTAATTGGACGGGCATTGAGGTTCCATTTCCGATTGGAATTTGGGCTGGCTAGTAGAAGTGACCAAGACAGCCTGGGGAATCGTAGCCCCTTTATGGGCTGGCAATGCTGTCGTTGGAGTGGAAGGGTGACAGTGTGATATAATTGCTTCAGGCTTCATGCTGCGTGATGATTGGTGATGTGCATCTGCCTCCTTTCCCAGGTTGTTATGGTTGAGGGCGTGTTTTTCTTCGTCTCCAGCCTGCGTTGGTTGTCGTGAAGACCCTTTGGTAGTGGGCTGTTCGTTGGATTTGGGGGCCGCCCCCTTTTCGGCAGATGTGGGAATTCTGTGCCGTATGCCCGTTTCCGCTGGAGGTAGTTGATTTGGGAGATCAGATGTTTCTGGCTGTGTCAGTCTGAAGAGGCAGGCAAAGTCTTCCTGATTAGAAATGGGCTTTTGGTTCCAACCCTTCCTCTTTTGGGCACGTCGTTGTTTTGCATTCAAGTTGTCATTTAACTTTGTTCCTTGGTCAACTGACTCTGACTCAGACCCCCGGGCGGGCTCGGTTGATGGTACCTGTGCCTTATTGCGTCCGTCGTTTTTGGCTTTGCCTCTTGTTGATGGTTTGAGAGTGAGGGGCCTATGAGCCGATCTTTCCACGCCGTATGCCCTTGTTCCAAATTGGCCCTTAATAGAGGGGGATCCCTTTAAGTTGAGGTTAATGGAGCTCCGAGCTGAGTCCTTTATTTGTGCACACAGGTTGCTCAGCATTGAGGGGAGGGAGGCTAGTTTGTCGACTATTGGGCCGCACCCACAACTTGACTCCCTGTCTTGAATTTTGCTCGTGTATTCTGGAAGAGAGTGTTTAGGGCTCCAAGTTTCCCATCAATTGCTACCACAAACATGGCCAGCGTGTTGAGTAGGGTCAGCTGAGTGCCCATTTCATCTGATTGATACTGGAGGGCTTCCACCAGGAGTTGCACTGTTTTGAGTAAACTGGCCCAGGCACTTTCAGAGTCCAATTTTTGCTGATGCTTGGTTGGACTTTCCAAATCAGTCCCTGGAGGCGGGTCCTCCGTCCCCTGTTTCCCTTCGGCCTCCAGGTGCTTCAATGCAGAGAGATTTTGAGTATCCGTCTTGAGCTTCGCTGGTGATAGTTGTGTGTAGGTTGTCAGTAGTTCCTCCCATTCCCTTGCTTCAATATTGGAGTACTGCTCCGAGTCTCCATTCTCTTGTCCTAATGCTGATTCTATCCTAGGTGGCGTTGATGTTAACGGCAAGCGAAGCTCAGCATAGGATCCTTCTGGTGTTGAGGTCGGTTTAGGCTTTGCTTCGTTGATGGAGTTGGGCGATGCGCCTAGCTCTGTTATAGACAAGTCCTTGACTGTAATGCAGTTGTTCCTTGTTTTCCCATTTTGACCCCCTCCTTCCGTAGCTCTGTGTATCCTCTTCCAACTCCCCCGGGAGGCTTTGCCAACTCCGTTCTTACTCCTTGTTTGCTGGCTGCTCTTGCTTCTGTCAAATGTAGCTCAGCAGGACACTGGGGGTCTTGTGACGTAAGTATGGTGTCGCATTGCGAATCTGATGTTGAAGCGGTCGCGTTAGGTAGTGATGGTAGTGGAACGTTAGGCCCAAGTTCAATTTCTGGGCCGGATGTTGCGCGTGGGCCAGGGGCCTGGCTGCTGCTGTTTCCATGATCTAGCGGTTTGAATGGTGTAAACGGTGTGCTTAGACCTTGGACTGCAATTGTGCTCGATAAGGGAGCGTCACCCGTGTTTTTTAGAAACTGGAATTTTGTGTAAATCTTAGGCTGTATCAGTGGAGGGCAGCTCTGGGGGATCTCGCCTTGTGTTGTTTATCCCCCGTGGCGGGGCCCATGCCTGGAATAATGTCGCCGGCTCTGGTTTTTGGGTGGGGCTCAGCCATGCAACCCTTTGGCGACAAGGACCCTCTTTTGCGTTTGTTTGTTTTTGTCTTGGGCAGACACCCTCTCACCCTGCCCGATCTCATTTTCCCTCGGATGAAGCTCCCCAGTTGGTTGTCTCTTGCCACTTTGTCTCCTGGTCCCTCCTTGTGCGTTGCTGACTCCTCTGACTCCTTCACTCTCTTGGTGCCTCCCTGCCCTGAACTTTGATTGCAGGTAGCGCACTCTGATGTTTGGGTGCCCATGATAATCCAGTTCCCGAAGGGACCCAGGTGCCCCTTTGTCCCAATGAGCCTCAGATGCAGTTAGGTTTCTTGCAATAAGGGAGAAGATGGAGATAGAGGTAGGGGGAGTTGAGGTCGAGTTGAGAGGGAGTTCAGCAGCTCTGTCAACAGGGTTCAAGTTTTGGAAGAGCTCACATCGCAAAGGACGTTTTGCTGAGCCTACAGCGAGTATTAACAATGGTTCTGAAGATATACCAGCTAATGAGAGAGATCGGTTGGAGTATTGGTCCTCTTGCGGGGTCTTGGAGTCCAGACGGCAAGCAGATTACAAATAGCGGGCTGGCTGAAAGCTGTCCAGGAATTTTAAAGATTAAATGCTACTTTGTGTCTATTGTGGTCCTTGTACTCCTGCGCTCCTATGTCCTATGTTCATCCTTCTAATGTTTTCACGAGCTGCTAGGGCTGCTAGGGCAACAGTTCATAGTAGGTGCAGACTAGGAGCAGATTGAAGGAATGTGACAAGCTGATGGCGTTTTGTGGGTGGCCTCGTCTGCTAGTGAAGGTGGTGTCGGAGGTGGTGTTTGAGGGGAATTAAAAGATGGTGGGGGTGGCAGATCAAGAGGCACGGGGTTGGCTGCACCTCTCTGCACTGCCACAGCCCACCGTGCGTGTCTATGAGCCTGCCCCTCCTCCACCCTACCTCCTACTGCTGCTGCTGCTGCCCTGGGCCCTGGTGCTGTGGGGCTGTAAACGAGTCAAGCGGGTAAAGCGTGCAGAGGAGGGCAAGATTCAGGGAAGGTGGGGCAAGAGCGAGCGGGAAGGGCACACTGGTGAGCCGCAAGCTGCACCCAACCTAGTTGAGCCGCCTCCGCGGGCTCACAGGGCTCACACTCCGCGGCCGCCCATAATGGCTGCCGCGCTCGCTTCTCTCCGCTTCTCTCCATCTCTCACCGCCCATCATGCTGTTGCTGCCTTGCCTGAGATGTTTTCAAGGAGGCGGGCTGCTTGCGTTACACCGCGGCTTCCTAGCTTCCCAGCGTGTGGCTGGCCACCTTTCTCCCGGGTTTCTGGTTGCAGGCTGCCGGTCCCGCAATCCCCGCAGTCTGACGGTGCCTCCGGCGCTCCGTTGCCTCCCCGCTCATCTCCACAGCTCCACGCTGCTGCTCTACTGCTCTGCTCACGTGAGGACTCCAAATAACCAGTCTTACTATGTACATTTAACTAACTTTGAAATGAGTGCTGAACCACTATTTTGTATATTTATCAATAAATTGATATTCCAAGTATTAATTGGGAAGAGGTATTCCACCCTTACACCGCATCAATAGTTTTAAATTCAAGACCTCTAGGAATAGTGTTCTGTTGTACATGTTCCACCAGAATATGGGAAACCTGGGTTGGCCCCTTTGCCTTGAACAGTGCTTGTGTACAACCTAAGTGTGTTTAGTTTAAGAGGGGTGTGTTTCTTCATTTAATTGACAGTATACAAATGCAAGGGCAATGTATCCATAAAGCTTAATAAAAATGGAAATAACATCCTTGTTTTGCTGCGTTAGTATATTGTTAAGCATGAAGTCTAAATTTAATGTGGATTTTTGAAGATGTTTTCATAAAGTTTGATGTAAATGGAAATAACATCTTTATTTTGCTGTTTGAGTCTATGTTTTAAATGCTGTTTAAATCACTGTTTCATTGTCTATAACCATTTTATGGATATTACATATCAGTTTTTATATTTTATAATTGTTAGTAATTTTTTATGTGTGGTGTTTTGTATATTGGGCAAAGGTGTATAAATCAATTGTAGGTTAGTATTTGTGGTGCTTACAGTGAATAGTGTATATCTAGGTAAAGGGCGGTGGACAAGAGTACCATACCTTAGCCAGATAATGCATTGCTAGCATTACTAAAACCAATATATATTTTTATAATGTTCTCATTGTCACAGAGAATGAATTTTTCTTTTTTGTGAGCTATTTTCATGTGCTCTTGAATATCTATTTCATAAAATCGTGTTGGATCATTTGTGGATTGACTTTCTGTTCTTCTGATGTTAGTGATAGAGAGTTTTATTAATAAAAAAATTATTGTTTGAAAGCCACTTGTGCAGTGTTAACGTGCAATTTATATTAAACAAAAAAGACATTTAAAAGACTTTAAAAGTGTGCAATTTCTAGTAGATAGTTCTACTTATTCGTACTAGGCCTAAAAAATGCCTAAAACAGCTTTGCTTCACAAATGGTTTGACCAAGATGTGCTGAAATGTATGAAATGTTTATAAGTTGGCCTTTCGATGACTATGTCTTTAATGAAAAGTGCCACATAACTCTGAAAAATGTTTCTTATTAATAATAATACAATTTTGAAAGGATTGCTGGAAGTATGAAAATAATCACATAAGAATGTAATTTTTGCATGGAGATGATAATCTTTGATACTATCACTGCCGCCTCCTGCCTCCAACCGCTTGTCTACCAGTTTACTTGCAGAGAGGGGGCTCTCTGTTCTGCCCTCTTTGTTGGCCGCTCCTGTGTTTGGACCCCTGCATTGCTGCTTGCCAAATCCAGCCCCTCCAGCATGTTTGCTTGCTCGCCACCCTGCATTCCTGCTTACCTCCTTTCTTCATTTGCTTTGCCTTGTCTGACCCTTTTTGTTTGCCCTTGCTGTTTGCCCTGACCTGTCCTATGCTGGCTGATTGCACACTCCCCGAGAAGCCCTCAGGAAGCTCTCAAGGGCCCATGCTCAAGGAGCCAGGATAAAAGCAGTTTCACAGTCCTGAGATCCCACAGAGAAGATTCAGACACAGACTCATAGAAAGATAAGACAAGTGGAGCCCTAGAAGGCATGAGAAGGCTGAAATTATGAGGCTGCTGTGAGACAGCACATAAGGTGCTGCAGTGAGAGTGAGTTCTGTCGGTGAGGGCGTGGTGCGGCTTTAGAGCCGGCGCCCCAGGGTTGAGCCGGAGTGGTGCGGAGGCGGCCGTGCTAGGTCCGGGTACAGCTTGTATCACTCTGTATGCTCCCCCACCCCGTACCTTCTTTCTTCTTTCCTCTCCCACAGGGCATTTTTATTCTAACATCAGATGCCACAGTCACAGCTGCAGCAACTCAAGCTATAATACCAGCTGATAAAAGATAAACCAATAATTCAGCTCCAGCTACAGTATTGCAGACAGCTGAGTCTATCTACCTCAACGCAAGAGTCAATAAGCTACCAAGTTGACAAGTCATTAAGACAAGCTACTGAGCTAATCAGGTCAACTCAGCGAGAGGCGTGGCAGCCTTTGAATTTGGATTGGAGTGCTGCATGTTGTGTTGTGACACCCAAAGGCTGGGGGTAGTCACTATTATAGCTATTACCATTGCTATTGCCACTACCTGATTGATCTCAGAGGTCTACACAACACAGCATTAGGCATGGGAAAGGGGGGTTCTCCTGCGAAAGTGGTCGGGCTTTGTGCTGCTGCGGCTTACTGGTCGCCTGCCCTTTCCTAATAAGAATCCTGTTACTCCAACATTCTGGCATCGAGCGCACGTCGGAGGTCAGGAGGAATTCTCCTGTTTGGTCACCGCGGCACCAACTGAAGTGCCTTGCAAAGGGCGGATATGCCCTTCCTGTGATACGGATCTGGAGTAAATACCACAATATCCACTTAACCCACAAGGGGGTGGAACACTACTCTGCGCTTTGACTTCCTATTGCCCTGTGTTTTCTTTGTTTGTGGACTTTTCTCTTTGGAAATCTATGTCCTTTATCAGATATTTTGTATACTCTTGATAACAAGACCAGACGTTACACATAGGCTTCACTGAAATTTTTGCCCTGAAGAAGTCCACTGTTTGTTGGACGAAATGTGTTGGCTGGCTTTATCAGTATCTTAAAAGAAGCATCAATAAAAGAAGAATATGATGGGATTCATGAAAATTCATTGTCAATAAGTCTCAAAAATGTCTGTGATCATTCTAAAGAAAAATATGTTTTAGTTTTGTATGCAGTGCACCTCTGGCTGTAATACTTGTAATGATTTTCCTATGAGCAGGGGGCATCCTTTTGGGCAGGGGGTGCATATGGGGTAGTGCACACTGTATGAAATATACTTCTCAAATTTGGCTTATTTTAGGAGTATAACGGTGTGGGTGCGGCAATCTGTTGAGGTCCACTGCCCACCTTGTTTTTTTATCTCATATTTTGTATCTGTTTATGTATATGATGAAAGCATAAAGGTTAAGATCTGGGAGACTAATTTCCTCAAGGTGTTGTCAAAAGACCAAATAAAATCCATTAAGAAATAAGGCACTGCATTTGGGAATTTTAAAAAAGAGTGTAAATTCTGATTTATTTTATGAGATCTGATGAAGAACATCTTAAGGCGGAAGCTGATTTGTTACCTATGAAGGTTGCGTCGAAAATAAAATCACAATCCGATAGCCCTTTGGAGGACCCTGAGAGCAATTTTCGTGATCCCTTAGGTATCAAGAACTCTCCAGATACTCTCTTGCTCTTTCTTGATAACGATCCAGGCCCAACTGTTAAAGAACATTCAATCCATGGCACTCTGGGTTTAAATCCACCTGAGTGCCTGCATGACAAAAGCCAGAAAGTTCAACAGGGGGATCACTCCAGAGATGCCTCCTTAATGTTATAATATACCCTACCAGAGATATCGCCATTTAAGGCTGCCTCTTCTGCATCAAGTAAAAGTATCTCAGAAAGAGTGTACCATTATCTCAGAAAAAGAGAAATACAATGGAATTTTTCTGCAGCAAACCCAGCATTAATCTTTTTTCAGGACTAAATCTATCTGGGCCATCAGAATTATCATTTAATCCATCAGCGAATCCAGCTGGTGATTATGTTTGCTTCTCCAGAACTCTTCAATGTCTTGAGAGAATTTTGTCATCCATTATGCAATTGCCAGAGAAAACTACCAACAGCTCAGATCATATTCTGGACATTTTTATCAGTAATTTTTAAAGAGTTCCCAATGAAATCTGAGTTGATAAATGTATCAGTTGGCAAGCAGACTGCTCATGTTAGTTCTATTCAAAAGAATGATATTGGACTTCAAGTGGGTTGCCCCATATCAAAATTGACACCAATTACACATAAATCAAAGTTGGAGGTAGATATGTTGTCACTGGGGCTTCTCTTATCGGAGAAGCACTCTTTTCTCCAAGCCTCTCCAGAAGCAGCTTCAGGCAAATATAACTCTTTTTCAGTACAATCCATGGGATCCGAAGTTTTTCCAATCTTTAAAATGAAAGGAAAAAGGAAAGTTGCAGTTGAAAATCCACTGAATCCAGTCGTAACGCCCAAAAAAAGAAAAGATCAGAAAAGAGCTAAAAGAAAGCTATGAAAATTAAACAAAAGAGGGGCTAGGAAAATCAAATTCCTTGAGAACATTTCTTCGACTATCTCTTCAACAGACCATGGGAAAAGGGTGCAGTCTACTGTAGGGATTGAAAATCCACAGTTAACAGTTGCTTCTGAGAACCTTTGTGGTTTAAGCAGTTTAAATAGGGCTATACCATCAAAGGAGCTGAAGTCAGTGATAAAAAAAATATTATCTTAGACAAGGAGGCGGAAAAGATGTCCCCTTATTCGAAGATCCTTGTATCATCTGCCTATTCACATTGGGACTCAAAAGACTTAAAAAAGGAAATAGCAGTCCCACTAGTTGTTCTGAACCCAACTACAATGGCCTTTGTTCCTCGTATATCATCTGACGAAGTGAAAAATGGCCCTTGTTATCTTTAAACATATCAGACTAAAATGCAAAAGAGGACAGGGGAAGTTATAACTTTGGATTTAATTTTCTTATTTGAGGACGATTCTACCTTTTTGAACAATCTCTTTTGTTGAATCTCTTGCCTCAGGTAGACCAACTTAAGTTGGTAAGGAGCAGTGATCTGGAATTGGTAGAACTATTAGACACACAACGAGAAGAAAACAAGGGTTATATTTAAGTCACCAGTTATTGTGAATTTGATCTTGAACAATTTTAAAATGTTTATGCCTCAAGGAATTGATATTATTTCCTCCCTCTTAAAAACAAGGTCTTGCCAGTAGAGTAGAAAAAGTATTTGCCAATGTTACATTCCATTGAGGAATGCTCCGTTTCACAGGAAGAGATGGCCGCTAATGTAACATTAACATTAATCTCTTGCCAAGTGAGCTCCAGGGTGGCTTCATGCACTGAATATAAATCAGGCTTAATGGCAAAAAGTGATGATGTATCCCAAAGGAGCTGGTTGGTTAAATACTGGAAAAGCGTCTGCCCCAAATGTGCTGAATTGGGGTCTTTAGTAGTGCACACCATTCCATTAAAATTGTATCATGGAATATAGCTGGCTGTAATAATGTGTGGAAAATCCAATATTTGGATGTATTATGTCCTGTAGTGATTTGTTTACAAGAAACGTGGGCTCCTACCAGTGAACTTCGAGCAGAGACATGCAAAAGTGTGATGGTTAAGATAATCATCAGATGGGGGAATTGATATGGAGTTTTATTAAAAACAAAAATAATATTTTAAAAACCACATGCGTAGTATTAATGTGCAATTTATATTAAACCGAAAAGATGTTTAAAAATGTGCAATTTGTATTAGGTAGTTATACTTGTTTGTACTAGGCCTCAAAAATGTCTAAAACAGCTTTGCTTCACTAATGTTTTGACCAAGATGTGCTGAAATGTATGAGATGTTTAAAAGTAGACCTTTTCATGACTATGCATTTAATGAAAAGCTCCACTTACTCTGAAAACTATTTCAGTTTCATAATAATAATGTTTTGAAAGAATTGTTGAGAAACCTCATGGTTAGATGGAATTATGAAAATAATCACATAAGAATGTAATATTTGCATGGAGATGTTGACCTTTTTGCATATTTGTCCTTATTTATTTTTATTTTTTTATATTTGCGTCCATTATATTTGCTTGCAATTTTTTATTGTAAAGTCTGTTTATTGAAAACAAAGCGACAAAAAAAACAGAGGCCAAACAAGTAGAAAGCACATGTCTCAGTAAGAAAAGCAGCAAGATAATATCATCATCCAAGCTGTACATTGAAACTTCAATAGAAAATCAACCCACCAGATGCAGAGGTCGGACTGTGTAGAAATAGCAATCCCACCCCTACAAGGTATAGAAGACTGGGGCAATATAAAGCTTGGTACCCTCCCAGGCCACTAACAATTTGTCCTTATTTTATAACAGAAGATCTGGTGCTAAATAAGTTTTCGCTGCAGTTGTTGTTCGATTTCACATATTTCATGGCTTAGCTATCATACAAATTTGTTTTATTAGAAGGTTAGAAATGTAGTCAGTTCATGGAAAAGGAGGTTTGAAATCAAAAAGACTCATTTGTACCTAGGAATAAACTTAGTTTCACACTTTATGATAACTGTCTGTAGTTCATTGTCTCGTACTTCGGAAAGGAAGGAGTGAGCCTGTTCTCAGAAGAATACCCGGAGCTGATTGGAGGAGAGGAGAAGAAGATGCAACTTGGGGTGCAACATTTCTTTCAACTGTTTATATCAGTGCGTGTTCCTAGAGTAGAGTAGTTAGTACTTAGGAGGGAGACGGAGACACTTTACCCACATGATTTTTCCATATGCCATATCCTCATCAACTCTTGAGGCTGAACTCAAGGGTTTATGCTGAACACAGGAAGCTGATTTACCATCTTTCTGAAACGTATTGCTGATTGCAATTGCTACTGCTTCTGCATGATTATTTTGCCTTATTGAACCTCTCTTTATGAGAAGTTTTCTATTATTAATTAATTGAATTTGAGCTTTACACTGTATCTCACTCTTATCTCTCAAACTGGAACTCTTCACAGGTTTATACTGAAATTTTTTGCCCCATTTTTGCCTCATTATTAGAATAGGGATTTTTTCCTTTATGGAACGTACTTGATGCATTATGATTGTGATCTAACCGTATTTTATTATCAATTCTGTTAACTGACTGACATATTGAACTAATCAAATAAAAGAGATTTACTACATTCTAAATGAAATAAATTTCTTAAAACTAGCTCAAAACTCTCATTATTGACTGCACTTAGAAATAGACATTGTGATTAAGACTTATGTGATGATTTGCTCCTTATTCTCATTTATGACAGCCAAGGATTGTCGCATATTCTGATCAAGGAGACGAGAAACCCAAAACGGGGATCAGCCCTGAGAGAGAGAGAGATGATAAAACATGTTATTTAAACTGATTCCCACTGCAGCATTAGTAATTAGTCTTTTTAAGATTTGTACAGAGTCTAACTGTACCATTCCTTCTCCAGGCACATTAGTTACATTTGGCCTTACATAGAGCTTTGAGTTTTGCCTATGGGATACTTTGTCACAAGTGTCCTAGATATCCTGTCTGCAGTAGTATAAGTGCTATAAGATGTAATTCACTTATCATATGGCAGAGGGGTCATCCGCCACATTTGTAAAGGAGTATCCCATCCACCAAATTCTAAATAAGGCCATTAGTCATTTAGAATATTTCCTGTGTTGACACTAGTAGGGACATTTTGTAAGTCAAATAACCTAGGAAAGCTTTGGTTCTGTGAGCATTGTGCAGGTTTTGGGAGCTGTTCAAATTTTTCATTTGTTTCCTCTAGTGTTTTGGATAATGGAAATTGAGTGTGCTTCCATAGAGAGGGGAGATACAGTTATGCCATGCACAAAGAAAGTTTTTCAAGCTTCTGTAAACTGAATTCAAATGCAGGAAGGAGTTGAGTTTTTGGGGAATACAGTCTCTTTGTTGTAGCATTTACACAATAGCAACAGTGATATTATATTACTGAAATACATTGGAAGAGGTCTTTGGAACAATTTAGCTTTACTTAAAGTTTTCATGCGTTCTCTGAAAACTTTTATTTCACCAAATAATTTACAATCACCAACTGAAAATGCAATGCTTCTCAAACCTAACATCTGCATGAATGTGTTTATTGAAACATCTTGTATATATACTGTGAGAAACCAGCACCTGTTTGCGGTGTCCCCCCACGTTTTGCCCCCATTTTCACTACTAGATGCTGGTTGTCTGACTCTAATTGTGCCGTGGACTCTGCTAACCAGACCCAGGGCCTATGCTCTGATTAAAAGTACATGGTAATTAGGTATAGGGTACAATTGGTACTGACAACCTACCCGGAAGTCCCTAGTATATGGTAGGGCATGTAGGTTTAGAGGCCCATTAGTTTTAATACGCCTAAGTGTGCACTACTGTGGTGCCGCTGTCATTCTAAAAGCCAGTCCTGCCTAGCAGGCTGCTTTCAAAATAAAGTTTTATGCAAATTCGACTTTGGAATTAAAGGTACTTCCAAAGTCTTAAACTACCTTATTTGTATGTATAAATCACCCCTAAGGTCTCCCCTGGCTGCCCCAGGGGTAAGGTGCCTTTTAAATATCAACAGGGACATCATAAAATATGTTTTAAATGCCCTGGTGAGGGGAAAAGTGCCAATTTTGTTTTTCCCTATTGTAGCACATTGGCTTTATACACTAACATGGGAATACTTTAATAGAGTATGAATATTGGCAGGAGCCAGCTAAAAATATACTTCAAAGCATTGTAATGATTGTTAGAATAAATTCAACTTGCCAATGCTAGATTTATTATAACTATCACAGAGCAGAAGTTGAAGAACTTTCTTTTCTGATGCTCCAAAATACTGCCTTCCAGCAACCTCTACTGATTGGCCAGCCTTTGGCAGGCTGAGCCAAACTGCTCTGATGAGGTGTGAAATGGCATGCATAGAGGCTAAGGACATCTGGTGGGAGGAGATCTGAAGCTGCACGGCAAAAGGCAGGAAAGGGGCTGGGTAGCCAAACTGGTCTTCAAAGAGGGAATGACATTTCGGACAGGACACATGCTCACTCCCACTTCCTGCATCCCCAGCCAGACAGGAGCCCCAGTAATTGAATTAGCAGAGTGGCTGGAATTGGAGTTTTAGGGAAACTTAGCCAGGCCAGTGGGTTGGCTTAGCCAGACCTTAACCTCCAAAATCGAGTTTTTCCATTTTGGATTTTAAAGGAACTGTGCATTCTGGGACAAGAATATGCTTCACTTTGGAGGAAGTGGTCATACCTGAGGGTGGCACTCTGCACCCCATTGGTCAGGGGTGCCCCTTACATGTCACCCAAGAGCACTGGATAAATATGGGAGAGCTGCCCAGCAACTCAGATCCCTGTCTGAAATTACAAGCAGAAGAAGACCTGCCCTGCTGGAACCCTGGCCTGCACCAAGAGGATTGCACTCATAAGGACTGCACCTGCTGCACATTTTGGTCTTAAGCCCAAAAATGACTTTGCCTTCCTGAGAAAGCTCAAGGAGTGGACTCCCTGAAAACAACAGGTTGTAAGAGCTCTACCTGCATCATCTCCACCAAGAAGAGCACAGCTGGACAGTGTACTTTTAAGTATTTGGCCTAGTGCATTGTGAGTCTTGTAGTCCCAACTTCCCAAGGAGTAACTCAGAGATTCTGGAACCTTGGATTGGTGTTGTGGACCCTCATAAGAGAAACATTTGGAGAAGAAAGAGAAGAAGGACTTATATAAAATAAGAAAGACAATATAAAATTAGAAATCCTTATTTTATATTGTTATTCTATTGTTTTTATACCTTGACCTGAGAATTGTTTGTGAAGAGTACCATATGTGACAGGTTTTTTAATGCACCACAGCCCTCTTCGTCTCCCTCATAGTACAGCACTCTGATACCGTGATGGTCATGTGTGTGCTTTATAAATCATAATCAATGAATAAATAAAGACTGACTTTCTGGACCCTTGGACTGCACAAGAGAGGACTGCACTCATAAAGACTGCACCTGCTGCACTCACAAGACTTCACAACAAAAGGACTTTGCTGTCTTAAAGGATAAGGAGTGGACTTCTTGATCAGCAACATGTAGAAAAGTGCTTGAAGGGCTACCTGCAACATCAACAATGAGGACAACTCCAGCTGACAAGCTTTACCTGGACTTTTCTTGGATTTACCAGGTGCATTGTGGGAGTTGTATTCCCAGACCCCAAGAGGCAAACCAGAGCTTCTCGTGCCTTGGACCACTTTCCTGCATCAAGAAACACTTCTGGAAGTAAGTGTAAAAGTGTTACATCGTGGGTGGCCTGAACTCTTGACTTTGTCCCAGTCCTTCACTACCTTTTTTTAACCCTTTGAGCACCATTTGATTCTAAGCGCTAGTTTTACTTTTAAATCTTTAAACATTCAAATCTTTGGTTCCCTACATTGGATTTTTGTCATTTTAGTGTCATTTTAATCATACAAATGTTTCCTATTTTTATAAATTGGTGTTTGATTTGTATTGAGTGCTGTGTCTTACTTATTTAATGCATTGGTGTTTTCATATGCTTTACACACATTTCCTAAGTTAAGCCTGCCTGCTTGCAGCCAGCTACCAAGGGTTGAGCAAGGGAATAATTTATTGAGACCTTGACTGGACCTTATATTGTGATTGCGGCCATTTTACTAGTGGCAGGCACCTACCTACACCTACTAATCAACCACCTTCCAACATTTACCCTTCCTTGAAGCAATCCCCACTTTGGTTGATGTGTTAATAGTTTAAGGTCCTTCGAGCCAGATCCCCTGCTGCTTCGCTGTGTTATAATTGTTGGTAATTTGTAATTATTGCTTAGCGTTGCTTATTTGGCTTGGTCATTATTTGTGGTGATTGTTTTGCTCCCCTCCGTCTGCTCCCTCTGCTTCGTGCCATCTGCTGTGTTGTCCTGTATTGCTCTGGTGTCCTGTGTTGATCAGCTTACTCAGCTCCGTCCTCTGTTTTGTTTGTAGTTGCCATTGTTTTCCGCTTTTTGCTTTTGTCATTAGACTCTTAACTTAGTTTTACCCGTGTTTGCTGCTGTTGTACTCATTGTTTTTCCTGCTGTTTTCACTGCATCTCTCTCCCTCTTCCTGTGCCAGCCCCACCAACCACCTCACAGTGCCCCTCCTCCCTCCCAGACCTACTTATTTGAGGCTGCCATGCAGCCAAGTGGTTGACGAATGCCAAAGGTATGCCAAAGGCAAGCCTGTCAGTGACTATCCGCGCCTGGATTGTGCTCAGAGCCAGGAACCTGGCTCTCCCGCTACCTATCGATATACCACCGCCGAGCTCTGGGCCCTGGACCCCAGACTCCTTAGCAAATTGCGAGTCGCAAATAATGAATGGCTTCCCATTCATTCCTATGGGCCTAGAGGTACTCGCAAATTGCGCATGCAGTTTCAAGGGTGCAAGGGTCCCAAAAGGACACCCTGATGCACCCCTGAATGTGCAATTAAAAAACATGTTGCACACACATGCCCCAAGTGCATGTTTGTGAGCAACATAGAACTTTGAAAAATGCACTTTTGTGCATTTTTCAAAGTTTTCGCAAATTACCATCAACTTTAAGTTGATGGTAATTTGCGTTTCCTAAAAGCGAAATCCCTTTTTTTTTTTATGCATTGCATTTAGGGAATCAAAATTTGCGATTCCCTAAATGCAATCGCAATTTAAGTAATCGCAAATTTTGCGATTACTTAAATAGCGATTTTTGCATTTGGGATGATGCATTCCAAATGCAAAAACTGCGGTTCTGCGAATCTGCCCCTTTGCTACCGCAAAAAACAATGATGCATGTGCCCCTTAGTCTCTTATTCAGGGGGCAGTCTGTAAACAAACAAAAGAAGCAACGTCCAGGGATAGGTTATGATGATGAGAATGTCTGAGGATATCTGTTGTTATGTAGGTGACTGTATTACGTCATGCTGACCTTCTTTGTGATGATCTACTTTCAATTATTCTCTCACTCCCTTTCCAAACCTGAGATTCAAGTTAAAAAAAGAACAATGTGACCTTCCCCTCTGTCCATGAAATGAGGACCGTCAAGTGAACACACAGAATCTCAAGTGAATATTTCACCTATTTTCACTGTAACCAAATTTAAATCAAGTGATGATGGAATTATAAAAAACCTTGTAACCGGTTGTGTCTTGTGTATGCTAATGTGCCGATAACCTACTAGATGTCACTGTAGAAGAACTGACCTTCAATATACACATGTCCCAAACCTTCAGCTGACTGATGAAAAAACATAAACCACGTGTTCAACACCAAAATTCCAATGCGTTTCAACACTGCATTCACAATGTATATTACTGCGGTACTGTTGCTCATGTACACTCTACCTGTTTATTGCTGTAATCCTGCTGACTCGTAAGCAAGTTGCCACATAAATTTCTTTCTGAAAAAAAGACACAAATCTTCCTTCAATAAAACTATCCTGTGGTTTCTCCTGTATAACTATGTATTCAAACAACGCAAAATCTCATACCTCAGGATCCAATTCGCTACACCAAATGGTTCGGAGATGCCAATCGTCACCTTGTATTACCCGCGGTTATGCTATTTAATAATGTCAACAATCCATCAACATCAACAACAGACATTTGCGATTCAAACCGCTTCTGTAGGTTACATGAACGCCATCTTGCCATGGTGTGCAATCCTCCAAAGTGGTTATCTAAAACCATTGTTACCATCCATCAATTGTCTAGGCTTTACTCAACATCTAACAACCTCGTACTTAGTGATGTAATCATCCTTATTTTACAAGAACATACCACTGACCAACTCATGTGTCCGACATATTTCTGATCAAACTACCATCAGAGCCATCCTTGACTACTGACCTCCTGGACCTCTCCCCAACTGTGAGACGCCATCCCCAAATTCATCGCCCCATTCACCAATGACTCCAAACACTACATCTTCCTCAGAAACCTCAATGTTCCTTTCGATGACCCTAACAACACCAACACCACCAACCTCCTGGAAAAAAATTAACAACATCGGCTTACCCAACTAGTCACCAACCCCACACACATTGCAGAATATATTGCCCATCTTCAAGTACAGCCATGACACCTAGCTCACCTGGACAGACCCCTCGTTGTCCACTTCACCATCAAAGAATCCCTTGGCACCACCACCAAGCCACCCAGCGCCTCACATCACAACTGGAACAAAGTGTCAGATAGCCAGTGGATCGAAGCCCTCAGCACCTCCTACCCTGATGTTGCAATCAACATAGAACAGGCTGTCAAGAACTTCTCCACCTGGATCACTGATTGTGCCCAAAGAGTCGCCCCGCTCAAGCCCACCAGACTCAAGAGATCCTCCAAACAGGCCAGTTGGTACACCATGGAACTCAGAACTACTAAACACAACAGCAAACAATTAGAAAGGAAATGGTGGACCAACAAGGAGCCCACAGACAGAGCAACATTCAAGACATCCCTCAACAAATACCACCTACTCCTGAAGGATACTAAAAGGATATGCACTTGCCCACCACATCAAAGCCTGTCCCAACCACAGTAAAGAACTCTTCAACATCGTCAGAGAGTTTTCCAACCGCTCAGTCACGGGCTACATCATCACTCCCTCCCAGCAACTCTGCGACACCCTTGCGGACTTCTTCCATGACAAGATCTCCACCATCTACAAATACTTTGAATCCCAACCCACTACTGCTGACTTCCTCAGCCACCTCGCCCCCACAGATGCTAACCCTGACCAACCGCTCACCACCTGGAACCCGCTCACCACGCAACACCCCAAATATCATGAACTTCGTCCACTCAGGAGTACCTATGGACCCCTGTCTCCACTACTTTTTCAACTTCTGGAGCAAGATGATCAGCAATGAGCTCCATTCAATGCATCCATAACCTCGGCTACCTTCCCCGAAGAATGGAAACACGCAGATGTCAAATCCCTTCTCAAGCAACCATCCATTGATCCCAGCGAACTCAAGAACTACCATCCCATCACTTTGTTCTTCTTTCCTGCCAAAGTCCTCAAAAAAGTCACCAACCCCCAACTTACAGAATGGCTGGAGAACAATAATCTTCTGGACACCTCCCAATCTGGATTCTGCACCATCCATAGCACCGAAACCTTCATGATCACTACCACCGATGACATCAGAACCCTTCTCAACTGGGGAGAAATGGTGGCCCTGATCCTACTCGACCTCTCAGCAGTGTTCAACACCATGTCAGGAGGCTTCACCACATTGAAGTCCAAGGAGATGCCCTCAAATAGATCACCTCTTTGCTCACAGGAAGAACCCAGAGAATCAGCCTACCACCCTTCACTTCGAACCTAACGGCATCATCTGCAGCATCCCTCAAGGCTCATCCCACAGCCCTACACTGTTCAACACCTACATGACCGCCCTGGCCAACATCATCAGAACCCATGGACTGAACATCATATCTTACGCCAAAGACACCCATCTCATCATCTCATTATCTGAAGACCCCTCGATCACAATGAAAGTCTGCAGGTGCATGATGAGCGTTGCCAATTGGATGAACGACAACTGTCTGAAACTCAACACAGACAAAACAGAAGTGCTGATCTTTGGGAACAACACCTCCCTGTGGTGCGATGCCTGGTGGCCTTCTGAACTAGGACCCTCACCCACTCCGACAGAGCATGCCCGCAACCTTGGCATCAACCTTGACAGCAAGCTCTCCATGAGAAGCCAGATCAATGCAATCTCCTCCGCCTGCTTCCTTACTCTTCGGATGCTCTGCAAGATCTTCCAATAGCTCACAGTCCACACCAGATGAACCGCCACTCAAGCCCTAGTCATCAGCCAGCGGGACTACAGAAACTCACACTACATAGGTATCACCTTGCACCTCCTGAAAAGACTGCAGACCATACTGAATTCAGGAGCCAGACTCATCCTCGACCTCCCGAAGTGGACCCACATCACCCTCATCTCAAAAATCTCCAAGAGGCTGATCCAGACCTACAAAGCTCTGCACAACCAAGGACCAGCATAAACTAACCACCACCTGAACTTCGCCCAAATCACCAGATACCTATGATGCACCTACCTCTCCCTCTCTCACCCCCCTGCATCTGCTGAAGCAACAGTAGAGAATGCTCCTTCTTCTACATCGTTGCGAAGTCCTGGAATGTCTCTCCTTCACCTCCTGACCTCATCCTCTCAGCTGGAATTCAAGAAGGACTCAAGACCTGGCTGTTCAACTGAACCCTCCCTTGCAGAAGGGTTCTCAGCACCTGGATACCCTTGTGAGTGCTTAGCCGTGCTTTACAAGTCTCGTTTGATTGATTGAATGTGGTTAAATGAAATGTTTACATTCAATAAATGAGAGGCGGAAATTAAAATAACCCACATCCTCCCCCCCCATAAAAACGAAACGATTTACAATATCCACTTTTCTGCACCTCTTTTCTTTTCTACACATCTTTGCGGTGCCAGATAAAAGAATAATGTTGGGGGTTTGCAAACTGCGAAGCTCATGCAGCTTGGACTGATTGGCCAGGCGTCCAGATGCCTGGCAGTCTTCTCTGAGCATCCAGGCAATGTTATTAATTTCCCTGCTCAATGAATTCCTGATCCAGTATTACACAAAATGGAATGGGCTAGTCCACATTAGAGTCACCTCTAATTGTTGACATGGATGTATCACACCAAGCACAGGACACTGACCTGTTTGCATGATGATGAACACTGTGATAAAATCATCATTTATATTTGTAGGCTGCATAGCAACCAAAGAAGGGCTGTTGTACACGGTTAGGTGATTGCAGGAAGCTTCTTGATCTTGACCGCCCCCTGCGCTTTTTGTTTGTCACTATTTGACTATCTACCTCCCAACTGGCCCTGGCCGCCATCCCACGTATCCGCAAGACCATGGCCGGGGAAAGATCCTTCTCATACCTCGCCGCAAAGATCTGGAACACTCTGCCTCTCCACATAAGGCAGTCACCGTCACTTCCCCAATTCAGGAAGGGCCTCAAGACCTGGCTTGTCGACTGAACCACAGTGTCTGCGACAGATCAGCAGTCGCCCCCTAGTGCCTTGAGACCCTTACGGGTGAGTAGTCGTGCTTTACAAGTCACTTGATTATTTGATTGATTGATTACCGAAGAAATCTATTAAGTTATTCTGAACTATGTTGGTCCCATCAAACTGAAAAATGAAGGCATCCTTCTTCTTCATTCCCGGCAATTATTGGAAGTCTTGCCTCCCTCGCTGGCCAAGTGCCTCCTGCCCCTCATCTAGAGATTTTGTTTGATGATGGTCATGCCATATCCTCTTATCCTCCAACAGATCTGACACCTTTGAATAATTATCACCATCAAACTAACACTGGCAACACCTCTCCCATGATTCCCCTTCTTCTCATGCAGCTGCTTGGCTTGATTCAGTACACCTGTAAATGTTTCCTCTCTTTCGAAAAATCGACTGCATATAAATTAATACACACTCTTTTGCTGAGGAAGACCACAGGATCTAATTCCTGTTAGTGCTGCTTCACTGACTCCATTTCAAACCCAATGCATACAATATAAGAACCAAACAATATTCCAATTTCTTACAAGTGCTAAGTTGTATTCTCAGTGTACTCTTATCTTGCGTAGATTATGCTTTTGAACTTTATTTCTGTGAACGTATAATGTTCTTTGTTTGGGTGTATTGTTCAGAAGAGTAATTTACAGGTTATTTATATGGCATATGTCACACACAAGAAAGATCTTTGTGAATGTGTTCTTTTGTCTTTTATCCCTTAAAAGCTCTTGTTTTACATAATTGAACATCCTCCCACGTTCATCAAGGTAGAAAATCAGTGAAACTTCAATGGTTCATCTCTGTCACAGTAAAGGTGACACTGAAGGTGCTGTTGCTGCTCAGTTAAAGTAAACTTGTAAGTGTTTGCTTGGTAGACCAGCTTTACCAAAGCTTCCTCTCTGCAATCTGCATGGTCTCTGTAGGATATTGTGTCTGCTATTCCTGCCTCACAGCATTCCCTTGTTCTCACATTTGGCATCGCCATGTCCTGCTGCTACTGTGGAAAGAATGAATGTTTGTCAGACAAGGCAGTGGGTTAACTCCATGGTGCCCGCTTAATCCTTAGTCTGAAGCGCACCACCCATGCCACACCTACCCTGAAGTTTCTCCACTGGCTCCCAACAGGTTGTATTTCAAATGTTTTTTCTTGTACACACCATTTATTGGTCCTGCAGCCTCCTACATATATGATGGCATGGTGAGCAAAAGAAGGATGGATTTAACTCAGATCTCTTGACTGGGGGTGAGTGTTTGAAAGGTTTCAGCACTCCGTTGTTGTGTTTCCTACATGTATGATGGCACTCTATCGGCTAACTAAGGGGCAGATTGACAATAACTGGCGCAACCCTGCAGATCAGCAGGGATGCGCCAGTTATTTTGCGTGACGTTAGGAACCCCTTGCGCCACCATGGATGCGCCGCATTTACAATGCGGCGCACCATGGCGCAAGGAGAGACAGATGCGTGACGCATCTGTCAGCATATAGGTGACGCAGTGCTGGAGTCGTGTCGCAAGCGCAACGCAACTCTAGCACTGCTCAGGGGCATCCCATACTTGCAATGCTGCGGCACTCCTTACGCCAGGCGTAAGGTTTTGAAGCAGTGGGGACATAAAAGTGACTCAGTGAAATCTTGTAGATTTCACTGCGTCACTTTTACGGGGCTTCCTTGCGACGGAACGCCCACCCTGCATACATTATACCTGACGCAGGTATAATGTAGCGCAGGGCTTTACAACGTGACGCATCTCACTAGATGCGTCACGTTGTAAATCTGTCGCATAGTGGCGCATTGTTTACGACGCCGCTGCGTCACATAAGTGACGCAGCAGTGTCGTAATGATGTCGCAAGGGGCTTGTAAATCTGCCCCTACATGCCTACTTTTGACCACTATATATAGACCCTCCTTCCATCTGATGTTAGAAATGTTGTATGGCTGAATTCTCTGTAAGCTAGCTTTGGTCCTCTGGAATTCTCTCACTCTACCCAGTCACCAATATCAAATCAGGGAAGGCCCTGCAAATGTACACATTCTCATTGGATTTTGGACTCGTTAAAACTGACCTCTTCCTGAAGCAAATCACTACTCGTTGATTATTTTGTCTGTGAATATGCAATGCTATCATGTTGACCTCCTACAATATTCATTACTCTTCCCTGCAGCACACTTTGAAGCAGCCTTGGGACAGTGACAGTGTTATCTAGAACCACAAATACAGTAAAGAAACGTGCTCTCTCTCGCTGACTCGCTCCTCTGACAACGGACTTCCTCGCGGTTGCCATTTTAGTTGGGTTAAAAATATGGGCCTGATGTACTAAACATTCGAAGGCAAAAGCAGATTTTGCTTTTGCACACCTCTACCGTTCATCCTGATCCTTTTTACTCAACGACAGATGTAATAACCCGTCACTATGCAAAACAGAGGGGCAGATTTACAAGCCCCTTGCGCTGCCGCTGCGTCACTTTTTTTGACGCAACGGCGGCGCAAACAATGCGGCCTATTTACAACGTGATGCATCTAGGGAGATGCGTCACGTTGTAAAACCCTGCGTCACATTATACCTGCCTCAGGTATAATGTATGCAGGGTGGGCGTTCCCACGCAGGAAGGCCTCATAAAAGTGACTACCTTACGCCTGCTTGAAGCAGGCGTAAGGCGTGACGCAGTGTAGTGGGAATAGGCCTCAAAAAGCATTGCTGGAGTTGCGTCGTGCTTGCGACACGACTCCAGCAATGTGTGACTTTTGCCCTAACAGATGCGTCAGAAATTCTGACGCATCTGTCAATCCTTGCGCCATGGTGCGCCGTATACGGCGCATCCATGGTGGAGCAAGGGTTTGTCAGTGTGGCGTCACTTTCTTGTAAATCTGTCCCAGAGATATTTGGCAGACATTATGCTCCCAATCTATTATTGCGGCAGAATCTTGCCTGCACGGCCTTCCAAATGGCAGTGAGTGCAGTAGGTGAAGCCTGAAAGGGACCTCCATGTCTGCATTCACATTAGTGGTATAGAAACCTTTGCAGAATGTGCGCCTCAAATCCTTGACTTTACAATACTTATGATTAAGTTCAAAGTAATTTCTGAACAACTTTTTAATAATCTCTGTCGTACAACATTCAAAGCGCAAATCTCTCTTGTATTCAGCAGAACCACTGCTATCCATATTTAAGTGCATTGACAAAGCATTGTATTGCACACACCGAGCAGCTGTGGGAAACACATTTAATATAATATAACCGCGGTATTAGAAAACATTATATCGATTTTAGAAGTTAGAACACCAGAAATACATTTATTATTTGTTAACTTTGTTTTCACTTTTGAGCTTTACCAGATGTTCTAATGATGTAATACGGGAACATTTTACACTTTATTCCTTTAAGCATCCGGTTTGTAATGCCATCGTTTGTGTACTTTGGGTGCAGTTCTTGTCTTAGTCAAACGGCAGAATGCTTGCAAGCTGCTTTTGCTATCAATCAGCTTTCCCATTACATTTGTGAACAATGATTCCTTGTGTTCAGTTTAACTAAGTTGTACAGTGTATACAACAAACTCCTTACAGCTTCACATGTATTCATTATACATAGAAATTATATATAACAAATTGTTAAATGTGTGTCTAAATCGTGAGGCCTCTTTGTAAATCTGAATGCAGTAATATTTCTGCTTGTGTGAGAAAAAACTTGAGAACAATATTATAACAATATGGAAAAAAACTGCAGAAAAGAAGAATTTTATCTCAGTCTGAAGAGTAAAAAGATATAAATAAATTAAAGGTCAATTCAGTTTTCTGATTACTCTGTTCAGCGTGCACACAAACTATTCAAAGGGTATAAAAAAATGTTGTCAGGAGAATCTGTGATCTGGCAGCAGAACCGGCTTACCATCATTGTTCCGGCACAGGTAAGTCAATTTTGGTGTATTCACTCCAAAATGGCTCTTCCTGTGTGTCTGCTCATTTTAGACATGAAGTTTTCGAAAAACCTTGGGGCTGATTTTGATGTCGGTGAGATCGCCACGGACAGGACGTCGGTGGCAGTCCCACTGACAGACAGTCCTTTGCTCTGACTGACAGTCCTTTGCTCTGACTGACGCATTACGAAGCAGGCGGTTGGCTGAAACCATCAAGGGGGAAGACCGCCGCCTCTGACAGAATCTATGATCCCATTGGGGGGGCAGTCGGAATCATATCCCTTGAATGGCGACGGTGCCAAGGCAGGCACTCCCATTGGGATTACAATGTCCATTTCCAACAGACTTTTCATGGCAGTCTGACCGCCATAAAAAGGCTGTCAGAAAGGGACTTTGCGGGCCCCAAACAGGGCTCGTCAGCCACTGCAAAGTAGCCCTGTGGGCACATGTAGTTCCTCCACGCACATCCATGCACCGTGTGCCATGAACCACATGGTGCATGCAACACAGTGCATGGATGTGCACAAAGTGCTCTTTTACTCTGCGGCTTGTGCTGTGGCCCTTATCCAGGGCTGCAGCACACGCCACCGTGTTAAAGAGCACTTTTCTAACAGCCAGCACGGCGGTCACATACTAATTGGGAGGTCGGACTACCGACTGCCTGTCGGGTGGTCTCCTGACTGCCTTGATAGCGGGCGATCATAATTGGGCCCTTTATTTGTAGTTGGGACACTTTCTGAAACAGTCTTGTCAGGCAGTGGACATTTTTCTGACATCCCTTCAGATTCTAGTTCTTAATAGATTATCACTGCCACATCAGACAATGAATTATCATTCAAACAAGTAGATGAGATATCTGTTTCACTTGTATCGTAAAATATAACTCTTGCGAATACATACTTTTTAGACTGCACACTGGATACCTTTGGATATTCCTTTTATATCATGCTCAATCTTTGCTTGTTGGTCACTCAAAGATAAGACTGACTCGAAAAAAAACTTGCAAGATGTTACAGCTTGACTGAAAAAAAGGTCTAGTCATGAAAATCCTTAGAAATAATAAAGTTATTCAATTACAGTTTAACAGCCCAATGGTTTTTGTAATATCTTTCAAATATGGCTGGTTTGGAATAAGTCTGGGCTGTAAACTCCGCTCCGGTCGCAGAGTTTGCGGAGATTTCCGCACTCCGCGTCATATGGAGCTCGCGTAGTTCCGAAAAACTCTGCACTGCGTATCGGAGCAGAGTTTTTTCCATCGCTCGCGTTTGTCAACGTCAAGTAGCCGAGCGCGAGCGAGAAAAATCAACCTCCAGGCGAGATTTCTCAACGCAGGCGATCAGATTTCTCATTGCAAGTGGTCGCGTATGCTCGCGTTGAGAAACTGTCCGTTCGCATAGAGAAAGCTGCTGCTCGAGTAAAAATCTACTCGAGTGACAGAAAGGAAGCAGCACCCGCTTGCGCTGTGCATGGTGCCGTTCACGTTGATTGCACAGTGCAGACAAGCACCTGGCACTGAAAATCACCGTGAACAGTATTTATCCAACGCACTCCGCCGGTTGCCTGAGCTCCGCGTAGCACGGCTGAGTTTTTTTTTTGCACTTCACGGAGTTCCGTGTCGCAGAACTCCGCGAACTCCACCCAGGCTTAGTTTTGAAGAAAGGTTCTCATACTAGAAAAGTGATTGATTATTGATCCTGGCAGGCTATTGCCCAAATAATCAGTGATTACGAAAAGACTAAACACAAATGAAATATGTTTCTTTCTACATTAGGGTATATATAAATGCTCTATTTTATATCAACCTACTGGCCGTGGACCAAATTCACAAAGCCAATTAAATGGATTATTATAGATAGGTACTCACAGAACATTTTTCGAAATTCAAAAATTCCATTTTGTAGGTCCAACACAGACACACAAATGTATTCCTACTCGTGGTGAAAATTAGTATTATCTCAAGAGTGTGTTTATAAAATTAGGAACCACTAATGAAATAGCAAAGTGGAATGAGAAAGTCAACAATTGGCCCCAGTCGAGCAATGCAGAATAAAAGATATACCCATAGGTGAGAACATCTACAAGATTGTGTGATGATTCACAAAAGATACAGACATGTACTCCCATAGCGCTCTCATGTAATGTTTGACAGTAAAAACGTATTCTATGTCCAGTTTTACTTAGGATCCACAACAAAAAGGCAACAGTGCCAAATTCAATAGGTTGCATCATGAAACAGCTAAAGTTTAAGGAATTTATTTTTCACGATGAAGAATACAAGTATGTCACAAGTTAATAGGATCTGGAAATGTCTGGAGTGACGTAAGTAAGTAAAATATATTTATAAAGCACTCGATTGCCACGGCGTCTTGGCGCTGAGGAGGTGAGAGGGGAGCTGCTCAGTTCGGACGTGAACTTAGTTGGAGGGAAACAACCAGGTTTTGAGCATTTTCCTGAAATGCTGCCTGTTTGGCTGTAGCCTCATGGAGGCCGCAGCTTGTTCCACAATTTAGCTGCACAATGGGATAGACTTCTGCCTCCCCATCTTGCTCTGCGTATTTTAGGAATCTGAACCAGACCCATGTTGGTGGATCTGAGATTTCTAGTGGGCGAATACCAGAGAAACAGTTTCTGCATATCCAGGGCTCCCCCTCCGTACAAAGCCTTGTGGACCAGACAGAGGGCCTTTGAATTCCACTCGTTGTTGAGTTGGCAGCCAGTGTAGTAGCCTGATACTAGCGGAAGTGGGATGTCCTTTAGAAATGTTTAGTAATAGTCACGCAGCAGCGTTTTGTAAAGATTGTACTTTGGCCATCTGCGCCTTGTCAATGCCCAGGAATAGTGCATTGCAATAGTCTATTTTGGAAAGGATGAGAGCCACTACGACAGTTTTCCTGAGTTCCTGTGGAATAAAAGGCAGGATCTTGCGTAATATCTTCAATAAAAAGAAACAGGAGGACGTCAGGCGATTGATCTGGCCTTCAAAGTTCAGCTGATTGTCAAGAATCACTCCTAGATTCCTAGCCTTAGTTGTCGGGCAGGGACACTCACCCACCTCTATTGGCCACCATGTTTAATTCCATAGGGTTGGGCCCTTACCGAACTCCATAACCTCCGTTTTATCGGTGTTAATTTTAAGAAAGTTTTGATTCATCCAATTCATGATGTCAGTCAGGCAGTTATGGAAGCTGATGGCTGTAACCTCCGGTTTTTGTGATATGGATATGACAATCTGAGAGTCGTCCGCGTACGAGACCAGAGTGAAACCATGCTCTCTGACGAGTCTGGCCAACGGGGTAACATAGATGTTGACTAGGGTTGGTGACAAAGCCGATCCCTGCGGTACCCCGCAAGGAAGATGGAAAATGTCTGATTGAAGATTGTCCCAGTGTATCCTCTGCTCTCTAAATGCTAGAAAGGAGGAGAGGAGGGTCAGAGCCTTCACTTTAATCCCCACTGCCTCCAGCCGCCGCACTAACACTGCATGGTTCACGGTGTCAAATGCTGCTGATAGGTCTAGTAGGACAAGGACGGCTCTGCCCCCCCATCCATCTGTCTGCGAATCTCCTCCGTGGCCGTTATAAGGGCAGACTCAGTAGAATGGCGTGGTCGAAAGCCTTGCTGGCTAGGATGTAGATGATTGTTAGAATCAAGATGTTGGATTAGCTCGCTATTTAATGATTTTTCAAGAATTCTAGCTGCTATTGGCAGGCACGATATCAGTCTGTAGTTTTTAACCTCAGTCGGATCCAGGGCGGGCTTTTTCAAAATCGGCCTGATACAAGCCTTCTTCCAGGATTGAGGGAAAATCCCTGACTTTATTACTTCGTTTAGGAGTGGGGCTAGATGGGAACTAATCTTTTCTGAGACTAGGTGTAGAGTGGCGGGGGCAGGGATCGTTAGGAGATCCTGTCTTAGTTATTAGAAGGAGGTTATTCACTTTCTCTGGGGTAAGGGCCAAAAAGCTGGTTAATTGGCCCTGAGTTGAGCTCTCCTCTATGGTCATGCTGTTGGATTTAGCAGCATCAGAGGCTGTCTTGAGGAGGTCATCATAGATTGATTGCACCTTTGTTTGAAAGAAGTTAGCTATCTTATTGCAAAAGGCTTGGTCAGGTCTAAACTGATTAGCCTGCTGACGCTTAGATAAGGCTTGGACTGATTTAAAGAGCTCCTTAGAGGAGTTTTTAGCAGCCCCAATTCTAGTTGTGTAATAGTCCATCTTGGCTTTTTTGATGGCCTTATCATATTCGTCTAAGGCTAGATTATATGCCAGTTTATGTTCTTTACTATAGTCGGCTCTCCATAGACTTTCAACTCTTCTGCATTTGGATTTTATGTTTTTGAGGTCTGGGCCGTACCAGGGGGGTGTCGGCTGGCATCTTCTTATTCTAATAGTTTTTTCTGGGTCTACCTGATTGAGCGCTGATCTTATCCATTCCTCAAAATGGTGGACTGCCTCATTGTTATCTGCGGCCTGTGAGGGAGGGCATTTGTCAAGAGACTCTTCAAAGTCGTTCTTCTGTATTTTATGCCAGGATTGGGTGTTTACAAGAAGTGGTCTGTTTGAAATCAGGCGATTAGGTTGCTTTATTTTAATTTGGAAATGTACAGCTTTATGATCGGTCCAAGGTAGTGGTAAAATTTTGACCAGAGTGACATTGGGGTTGTTAGTAAATATACCGTCCAGAGTGTGACCGGCCGAATGAGTAGATTCCGACACAATTTGGGTTAGACCATGCGCTGCCAGGTTGTCTAGTAGCCTCGCAGTGTCTGGGTTATTATTTAATTCAAGGTGAAAATTAAAATCACCCAGAAAAGTGAAAATGGGAGATCCTAAGCAGGATTCAAGAAAGGTCTGGAGAGCTAAGGTGAAGGCCGCTCTGGGCCCCAGAGGTCGATATAGGAGTAGGCCGGAAAAGGCAAGGATATTATTTACTTTAATGGTAAAAAGCATAGCCTCCGCCGGAAGTTGTATGGTGGCCTCTACTTGGACATTTAGGTGGGAGCGATAAATTATGGCAATGCCCCCTCCTTTTTTCTCTGTCCTGTCTAGGCCAGTCACTGAGTATCCTGCTGGAAGCGCTGTGTTCCAGTCAGGGTCAGATGTCTGGTTCGTCCAGGTCTCCGTCAGGAATACCATGTTGGGGTTAAAGAGCTGCAACATGCACTCAAACTGATATTTATGTTTCATCAGTGACCGGGTATTAAGCAGTATACACTGAAGAGAATCCTCAGAACTGGCCCTGGAGACTGTACCTGGTTTTCGAGAACTAGCTAATATGGACTCTGGGCCAATAGAGGAGACCAGTGGAGCTCCAAGATTTATCTCTAGCCAGCTAGGCCCTGTTTTTGTGACAGTCGGGGCGGCGTTGTTGTAGGTAGGTTCTTTGTTAAAACTAACATCACAGCCACTACATTTAAAATCCCCAGAATTCCCCAACCGGCGACAGACATCCGGGAGACGGCACTCACCCCTCCTGAGCTCCCACAGCTGGTTGTTTGTAAAGCATCGTCGGGTGAATCGGGCAGGGGTTCTGGCGCTGGGCGCACTCCGGGCGCAGACGGGCTTGCCTTTGGCGCGCCTTCGGCGTGCCAGCGACGTGCCCGCTGCGCGGACGCACCAGCGTGTCTTTTATAGAGGAAGGGTTAGAAACTAGAGTGCTGACCCTTGAACACGGTGGGCCCGCTCTTACTTACGGGCACCGCGGTTCTTGCGCAGATAGAACTACAATGCAGGATTACTTTAAAATAGACTATTTTTAAAATCAGAACAAAGTGCAGTGTGCAAACAGCAGTGAACAAACACGCACAGAGTTACAGGGAAACCAAACAGATCACGTCACACGCTGCGCGGTTGCGCCAGCGTGTCTTTTGTAGAGGAAGGGTTAGAAACTAGAGCGCTGACCCCTGAACACGGCGGGTCCACTCTTACTTACGGGCACCACAGGTCTTGCGCAGATAGAACTACAATGCAGGATTACTTTAAAATAGATTATTTTTAAAATCAGAACAAAGTGCAATGTGCAAACAGCAGTGAACAAACGTGCACAGAGTTACAGGGAAACTAAACAGATCATGTCACACGCTGCGCGGTCGCGCCAGCGTGTCTTTTGTAGAGAAAGGGTTAGAAACTAGAGCGCTGACCCCTGAACATGGCGGGCCCGCTCTTACTTACGGGCGCCATGGGTCTTGCGCAGATAGAACTACAATGCAGGATTACTTTAAAATAGATTATTTTTAAAATCAGAACAAAGTGCAATATGCAAACAGCAGTGAACAAGCGCGCACAGAGTTACAGGGAAACTAAACAGATCACGTAACACACAAAATGAAATTGTTGCACAATAATGAAACATGATCATGGTGTACAATCGTAGATGACAGAGTAATTTGGAATGGGAATCATAAACCCCCTATCATAGACATGATCTATGTGTTCTTATGCATTAATTGTGAATTTAATGTTTGTCATGAATAGCTGATTTACAGAGTGCCAGAAAAAGTCAGCATGTAGCACATGCAGCCCTTACAACCTGAGCAATAAAGGGACCCTCTTATGGATAGTGCCCCAGGGGCGCAATGGGCATGTCTGCCCACTTTATGCTCCAGCGGGGCACTTTGTTATTACAAAAATGGCCGCAGACGCTTGTGCGGCCCTTTCTGTAATACAAATATCGCTGGCAAACATATAGTGCCAGCACTATCACACGAAGGTGTTCCCTCATTTGCATGGAGGTGAGGCCCCATGCAATGAGGGAATTCCTTTGCCGGTGCGGCCATGTCGTGTTATATGTGCAGAGGCAAAGAAGCTGTCAAGAGGCACACTGTCAGTGGGCCCTTGGATGGCAGCCCTCTGGAGGGGCAATGGGTGTCCTATGGACCTCACAGACATCCCCTTGCAGGCAGATGCAGTCACTCACTGCACCCGCCTGCAAGGGGATCTCTCGCCCCTCTTAAAAGTTCAGGTGGGTTCATGGGTGTAGGGGATGTGGGAGATATATCCCCCCCAGTTTTTGCAGTGGGGGACACGAGGGGACAAGGGTAGGAGGGACGAGGGGGCAAAAGAATTTCCCCTCTCCCTTCTGTGATTTGCCGGGCCATTAGCATGCGAAAGCGCTACCTATAATGGCCCTGTACTTGACCTGTGACCTGCCTCCAGTCACAGATGCCACCCGACCTCTGCCCTTTGTTCTGCTGCACCCCTCCAGGAATTCCTTCTCACCTTGCCACCACAGCTGCCTGCAGCCTGCACTACACTGTTGATTGCTGTCTGACCCTGCCCCACCTCCAGGCTACTGTATCTGCTGGCTTGAAGAATGAGCCCTAAGGGCAGAAGGAAGAATTGAATAACAAGCATGGTTTGGGGGTTGGGAATACATTATTGGTCTTGGCCCTCCTTTACTACTCATGCAGCGAGTGCTGGTTGCCTTCCAAGCCCTTTGACTGGCAACCTACCGCTTCCCTAGCATTTTCGTTTCTCCTTCATCTGTTGATGTTTTCCGGCATTGTCTGTGCGTTTAATGTCCTTATGGTAATGGGTGTTTTTATCATCCAAGTGCCGGCTCTTTGCCGATGCTCGACTTTATCCACCTCATCCTGCCAGTGATCGAAGTGGGTGGGATTGGCAGGGCACAGCATGCCCCTACTTTTTTAATTTAATATAATCTGTTCTCCCACTTTAAAAAAAGAAAATGTGTCTCAGGACGACAGAAATAGCCAAGGCCTACAGATAAGGCTCGGCCGTTCTAGGACGGGCAGAGAAGGAAAAAAACTCTGTCTCTTTTCCATCCTGCCCAGAGAAGGCAAGGACAGTGTCCACTTCTCCTGCTCTGCCACTGGCAGCTGCCCTCCTCACCTCTCTCTCTATTTCTTCATCCCTCTATTTCTGTCTCTGTCTCGCTCCTCCTCACTTGCGTGACCTCAAGAGACAGCTCTTACCCTCTCTTGCCTCTCCTTTCCTTTATTTCTTCCACTGTGCAATGGATTCAAAAAAGAACTAAACACTTTGGATGTAAATGTAATAATTTTCTGACCTTTGTCTATTTCAAAGTGCAACCTTGGGAGAGAGAGAAAAAAAGGATCAAAATACAAAAAATAATTAAATAACTAAATAAAGCAATACAGAGTGATCGCAGACAGGCCAGATTGGTGTTACTCACACCCACACACATTAGCGCCACTTTGCATAGTTTGCCAATGAAGTGGTACTTTCTTTTTATCTTCTTTCTTTGAACAACATTGTTTTCCCTGGGTGGGGAAATGCACCATTCCTGGAGGGACTGCAATACCTGGTTGATGGGTGGAGTGGAAAATGGTTAATGTGATCCTTTTCAACTGTTTTAATTATTTTAGCTTTTAAAATGTGTACCACGGCTCTGTGTTCAGGGATATGATCTCTTTAAACCAAACTTTTTACGTATTGTAAGGGTATAAGCAATGGACATTGAAATGGGTCGCTTCCGGGCCCTGTAGTCATATGCTGAACTTTTCAGGCAAAGTCACTCACTGATTTATGAATAATGAGTGCAAAAGTTTTAAGGTAACCATGTTGCTCCTGCTTACATTTCACATGCTTTACTTAATCTTGCATTCCCTATGAGTGTTTGCTTTTTCCAGGATGTTGTTACTTTTATTTACAGGCAGCATATTACTCTTGTCTAGTGCATAATTTAAATTGAGTCACATCCAGGTGTTTATAGTGGGACATAATTGAGTTGTAGCTGAAGGCAGTGCGAGTTACTCTCAGTGGGGCAGTATGGTGTTCAGTGGGGGAGAGGATGTGGAACTCTGGCCAGAGATGCCGAATTTGGAACTGGAGAGCCAAGTTCAGCCTTCATGACCAGTTCACTAGACCACTCTCCTGATGAAGCACATTCCCGTGCTAGACATTGGAAGGCCCCAATAGACCTTAGAAGCCCTGGTGTCTTAGCATTAGCAGGAGGACCATAGCGATGTCAAGTGTGGGTTAACCTTGAAGGCCTGTCCACCCACCACAATCCATACTGAAGTTCACCTCCAGTCTTGTGGGCAGGCCTACGAAGCAGCACACTCGAGAGCAACAGTGACTCCGTCACTGAGGTCACAGGACCCTTGAAGTCAGTCCGCCTCACCCATTGGTACCTCCATTAGCTTGGCAATGCAGGATTTGCAAGCACACCAAACTAAGTTTGCAAACTTCATGGTCTCTCTGCTTCATGAACAAGCACTTTTAACATGTGCTGCCTACTTTCAGGCCATTGGAATTATGCAGCAATGGAGGACAAAATTATGTTGCAGTGTTGACCAAACTATGCCTCAAAGAAAAGACTGCAGCGTAATGCGGTACATTTTATGATACTTTATTATTCTGACATTTTCATACATACTAACAGCCTGATTTTTGCCTTATTAGTAGCTGTGTAATATACAAATGCAGCATTGAGAAAGGTGACCAGTCAACCTTTGCAAAGGGCGCTCCACTTCGCAGCAACATAAGTCACATTTTTTTAGTAATATTTGATCCGTTTGAGCTACAAACATTTGTTTGGTTGACGTTGTTAGATTATGCAGCAGATGTATTATGTGGCAACTATGGTACAGCCATATTTCAGTGGAAAACATTTCCAAACTAGGATATTTTGCCATTCATGTTTGAACTGCTCTTGTGGAAAAAGGGAGGAGAAGTGCTGATGACAGAAACTGCATGGCTCAGAGACAAATGGCTTGCGATTCCACTTTTAAGCATATTTGGCATATTCTGTGATTTGAAACATATCCCACTTTGTGAATGTGCTTTAATGTCAATAAATCATATTAAACCTTAAATAAACGTGTATCTATTGGTTGAATTAAATAACGTAATACACTGTAACTGGTCAGTGAAATGCCAAACAAATACTAAACATAGGGACGTTTTACTCTTTCTGGCCACACTTCTGTCTCCACCCACAGACCAAAATCCCAGGTTATTCTCACCCTCTGATTCTCCACCCACAGTTCTCCTACTTCCCTCCCCCTTCTACCACTGCTTCCTGCTTGTGTGTTGAATGTCGAGGCCTCACAAACTGAAGTATTATTGGAGCCTGACTGTGGGTTTAAGCGCGGCAGTCGCAGATCACAGTTGGCTCAGGTGGGAGCTGGGGCTTGAAATTAGGAATCACAGACAACATAGGGCACTTTCCCTGTGCATTCCCACTTCACTAATGAAGCCTAGTAAAGTTACTAGATGACACTGTATCAGGAAAATTGCTATTTCGTATCAGGAAAATCGCTATATTGTAGTCCCCGACTTTCCTTAAGCAAAATAATGCATTCTGGGATGTGTAGTCTTGCATTACATCAGCTTAACCAAGTGGATTAATACACCTGAGAGTAATGTCAGGAAAAGGGAAATCCCATGACTTGACCACTGTGTCTCTAATGTTACCATAACATAATCAAAGGTAAGCCACGCTTATTCAGGCAGTACCACTCTGAGCCCGGATAGAAATATGAGGGCCCTTTTTGCACCCAAACCAAGTGTAAACCAAGTGGCCCCATTTTCAAGTCTGTACCATTAATGGCCTGACAATGTTCCCACTTTAAAACTTAATTTTACCACTTAGGCCTGTTGTGTTTGTGTTTGTGACACAAAAAGGCCAAGAGATTTACTCACAGTATTGCACCGACATATGAAATATGAGTAGCTCTTATGACCCCACTTCACCAGTTGGCACACCGTTCACCTTTAGAAATCCCAGGCCTGCTAGGGCATCTTCTTGATAAAACATGTGCCAAGTGCTTTAGCACCACATTCCCTCTGTGCTGTCTCTTTGTGTTTGTTTGTGACAGCTGTGGGTCTTCTTGAATTAGGGACACTAAAGTGGGCTTTCAAAGAAAAACTATGCTTTTTTAGACTATACAAATTAGATTTTCAGCAGAGTGACTTTAAATTTTAAAGCTCCAAGTGAACAATAATCATAGATGAGTTCATCAGCCAGTTGTGGCTCTTTAGCCAGCATCCCTATGCATTCTGGTACTTGTAATTTTACATTTTCTACCATAGTCATGGACTTTGAAATCCAGGCATGCAAAGTACAGTGGGCCAAAAATCCAGAATGGCCTTAAAGGCCTACATTTGAAATGTGGCTAATTGGCAGCTAGGAGCGTAACAGCTCTAGGTATGAATCTGGGTCCAGGATGATAGGGGGATGATGGCTCTCAAAGAATACAATCTGTGGAATTCAATTGTCAACAACGTGGGGCCAGTATGAATACTTCTGGATTTCATATTGGGGTGCAAACACAGCAGACAGTTGAAAGTTCTGTATACATCACTGGTGAGGCCTCATCTGCAGTATTGGGCCCAGTCTTGCAGGCACATTAAAAAACAATGCAAAATTGTCAACAGGTCAATCAGGACATATTCAGACACCTTCATTCAGGGTGACGAAGACTTGAAAGAACCAATAAAACAACGAGGAAACAGGCCTTCCCCAGCCACACACTCAGGATCTGAAATTACATCCCTGTATCCATCAGGACCACCCCAAGGATGCTCCAAGTTAGGAAGGGCTCAAGATGCATGTCTTTAAAGAACACTACATCACAAAACCGTAAAAAGAGTCCACCTCCCATTGCAGAACCCAGGATCTCCCACCCAGGTATCACTTTCTGGTTGGATCTCTGCCTTTGACTATGTACAGCACTCCGTTGCCTTTCAACTATGTGTGAACTTTACAAATACCGTCAATGCAAAAATGATGGCACAGGGTTCAAGCAACAAGTCCTGACTGTGGAGGCTCTATATTCTTGCATACCAGGGGAGGATTTGTGGGGGGAGGCATGAATGAGAAACAGCAGAAGCTGTACACACTGCAGTTGGCAAGCATTCTTTAGTAGTGGAACCCTCTGACAATTATAGACAAGAGACTGGTAGCTGGTGATGCTCTGAAGCAGCATTCACTCTGATGGAAATAGTAATGTAAGTACCCCAGCAGAAGTAACAAGGATAGGAGAAGATATATTAAAATGGGTTCGGATTAACACCAGAGTCGGTTGTGCTGAATAAGAACAGTTAACTTGGGAGACTGTTTTGGGTAGAAAGGGGACAGAGACTCTAAGATGAGGTTGACCCTGTGGCCCATATGTTTGGTCACATGTAATGTTTCTGTGCTACGCCATGGGGAAGGTAGAAGGCTGGGCTCCTTGTGTCTTGCAGAAAGGAGAGAAAATGGTGTATATGCTCTTTAGGCAGGAGATAATATGCAAAAAGGGTCAGACTAGCCACTCGGGCATTTCCTTTGTGGGCTGCAAGCTAAGCATGCCTAATTTAAGCTGGTGTCTGCAGGTGGGGCCCACCTGCATTCTTTTTTAGAGACTGGTACATTTTTTAAACCATCAGACTGTAAAAGAGAGAGAAAGGCATCAAGGGGTATGGGCAAAAGGAGGAACAGGAATATGGAAAAAAGTGAAAAGGGAGAAAACGAAGTTGAGAAAGAACCTGCAAGAGTGGGATAATGTGAATGGAGAATATGTTGGTGGATGAAAGAGCCAGGAGCTGAAATTGAGTAGACTTGGTATTCAACAACCCAGCTCTGCCACGGATTCCCTCACTACCACCCTTTAACAGTGCCCCTCAAGTCTCCATAACCACTTTCTCAGATGCATTTAATTAGTTATATAGCACCACTCATACTGGTGTAGGGTGTCAGAGTACTTTACATCACACACACTACACAGAGACAATCAATCATGGGTGTGTAAATCAGTGAAAAGAAATGTTACATAAAACCGAGGACTGCAAGGTGTAGGAGTACCATGTCATCCATACTTGTAGACAGTATAGTTTAAGAGTACTTTGTCATGAGAAGCACAAAGTCACAATTTAAAACGTAACACCACGGTTGTGGGCTCTCTTTAATAATCAGAATTGATTTCTATCCAAATGAACCCATTCTCCAACATTAGTATTTCATGCAGCTCTTTGATGACTGTTAATAGCTCACTGTTCTATGTTAGGATTTTAACTTATAAACTGAAAGTAACAAAAGGATCTCTCAGACAAAAGCAGTGACCCACTGACCTATTTACATTATATGCACTTAGTGATCTACATGGTAGACGTTCTTTGCGACAAGCATATTAATCCACTGTGGTTACCTTACCATGAGTCAAAACTTCCACTAGCCAAACCTCCAAACTTTCTCAATGAAGAATATTAATCACTGGAGTTAGCTTGACATTTTTATTGTTGCCTGAAAATTGCTGGAGAACAGGAATGCAGCAGCAGATACTTTTCAAACCATGATGCACTTGCAAATATGACGCCCTCACCCTAAGTCAGCGACCTTTGTTTGCTTGGTGCATGAAAATGCAAGATTCATATACATGTTTTTTTCACATTTGGTCTAATTACTATGTGAATGTAAATAACAACAAAGCATACTTGCAAACTGTGACTACATGCCTGCCTTTCTCAATATTTCACTTCAAAACTATGCAATTGTATTTGTTTAATGGGCGTACAGTCTCACACAACTGGTGACTTTTATAGGGTCACTGGAAAGTTCCACAACATAGAAGAGGGACTGTATACTCATAAGTTCTGTGATCAAAGGTAGGGGGAAAACACACAAGGGTGTTAAAACTGCCCTCACACACAGCGAACTGTGTCATGCTCCATCATAGGGCTGCTAACACAACTCCGCACAGACCAACACTGGAGGTGGAGCAATAAGGAGGGGGAAGACAATACAACACGTAAGTGAAAATAGTATGGGATCACAAGTAAACATAGATGCAGAAAGAGTGATTAAAACTGGACACAGGGTGTCCCTATTACAATTTTAATATTGGGTACCCTCTCCAGAGTAAAATGGTCACTCCAAGACCAGTGGATGGTGGTATGGGGAACTTATAATGATTCGCCAACCCCTCCACTCTGCAAAACCATCAACATGTTTGACCCGGCAAAATTAAATACCCCGGCTTTCATCAGGACTCACATAGAAATGTTTCTGCACCTATGTAAAGGTCGTTTCCCGAAGCTCAGACATCAACTGCTTGACTACAAGCCATTCCTGCCTATGTTCAGTTACTTGCTACACTATACATCTATGGAGCCTGTTGGAGGACCATTTGCATCACAATTGGCATCTTGCACCTAAGACAATTCAATTTAAAATCCTGCATTGTAGTGACTAATCACGGTGAACTGAAACTTTAATGACAGCTGAATTTAGGATTTTGTGAATGCACTGTCTGTAGATGGTGGCAAGCACCTTAAATTGTACTGTCTTCCTGACATGTATAAATCTGTCACCTGTTTGCAGTGTAGGGGAGATGTGTTGATAGAGAAAATGGACTGATGGGGACAGAGTATTCAGGTTGAGCCATCTGTTGTTCAATCTGGGTGGATGTTATCGGATGTACCATTGGGTTCATGCACCAAAATCTGTGGGCTGGCCTAGACACCTCATGAGAGTGGATCCTGAATAGAAACATATAACCTTATGCAAGTAGATACAATCAGTCATGCAAACCTCCGAGTTGGCCTTGAGCTGTTATCTTCATCAACATCACTCTATTCCAGAGTAGGGAGATGGGTCTCCTCCTCATTATCTTGGACTTTCTAATGTCTGCTAATGACTGTTTGTAGGATATGCTGACCATCTATCACAATTGCAAAGCTTTTTCCACTGGCAGTGTGTATTCAGAGGTGGGGTGGAGCACTCCAGGTACTTCAAAGTATGGCAGATACTAAATACCACTTCTGACTATTTTGATGATTAGGAAAGCCATAACAACAGCGATCAGATCACAGCTAGACAGAGTGGAGAACAGGCCCAGAAAACTATTTAACATAATTAAACAAAATCAGGAAAACTGGTTAAACCCACAACTGCAAAGAACTTGACAGACATCTGCAATCAGTTCTCAACTTTCTTTAAAGAGAAAGTCACAACCATAATCAACTCTATTCCCAGCCAAGCTAAAGCCCAACCTAGGGAATCCATCAACCCCTCTCCCACTGCACACAACAAGAATGCTGAACAACACACCCAAACTTTCCCAAGGAAGAACGGAGCCTTCTGGAACAGTTTCAGATGCAGTCGCGGCCGGTGTAGGTAAGAGTGGCCAAGCAAAGGGAAGTCAACCGATGATGGAATAGGGAAAATAAAATTAAAAAAAAAAAAAAAACACTTACCTAGCGCATGGCGCATCGCCGAGTTGGCGATTGTGGCGAGCGCAAGGTAAGTGGCTCTCACATAAAATCTAAAAGTACATGTGCAACTTTTTAAATACACTGCACCCTATCTTAGGGGCTGTTTAAGGCCTACCCTAGGGTTGACTTATTGTCACGACTGACCAATATGCCTAGAAACAGCAGAAGTGCAGTGCCCAGAAATACCAGAAGCACAATGCCTAGAAACATCAGAAGCACAGTGCCCAGACACACCAAGAGCACAGTGCTTACCCAAAGCACACACAACCATAATTCCTGGGACATCCACAATCCACACCATAATCAAGTCAAAACACACACAGCTGTAGAGGGGGAATCCAGGGTCTCCTATAGCGCACAAGAACTTAAAAGCAGAATATACAACATTGAAGCTCAAGGCCACCTGTCCCAATAGCAAATGTGAAGCAAGAGAAAAAAACACACACTTTTCCACTGCAGCAGTTTTCATGAGAGCCCACTCTCTCATGAGATAGGGAGCCATGTCGGGCGCGACCACCTATAAAAAGGGCATGCCTCTGTGATGCATTGCTTGTTATTAGTTACTCACATGTAGGGGCAGTTGAATCTTTCCAGTCTCTTCGCCTATAATAATCAATTCTCACACCTTCCAGCGCTGCAGCTCCAGCGACTCTTCATGTCCACATGATCCAATTTGGATTCACCTTCTCTGAAACCCTGAAAAAGACAATAGAAGAAACAACAACTGTAGTTGGCGTAACACACAAGCATGCAGTGCAATAACTTCAATTACCATCTTTGAGAGGGCTCTCCCTTGTGACGCACTTTTCAGAATTTCTGGCTCATCAGCATTTTGTGATAATAGCGAGAAATTCCTGCACCCTACGGAAAGAGGCATTGAATGATTGGCAAGTTTTATCTATTAGGGGCGCATTGTGCAGTAAACAGCACCAAATTGACTATTGGTGTCCAGGCAGATATCTAGCATCACAGCCATATCGAAATTGTGAGATCAAAAGGAATCACAAGAATTCATGGCTCAGCCAACAAAAGTTTGATCACCATTCATAGTGTTATGTTATGTTATAATACACTTATAACGCGCACAGATACTCAAGAGTGTCCCGGCCCGGGAAGTGACCGTAGCAGTGTGAAGCAGGAATTTAAATGGGCAGATTAAAAAGAAGGGTTTTTAGTTGTTTTTTGAAGAGCCTAGGATCCTGAGTGTTCCGCAATTCCACGGGAAGGGAGTTCCATGCTAAAGCTGCTTTAATGGAGAGGGAGTGACCCCCCAGACGCATCCTGCGAAAGCGGGGGACCACCGCCTGTCGATGGGTGGCTGAGCGCAGAGATCGACTGGGAGCATAAAAGGCAAAACGCCTCCTGAGGTACATCGGCCCTAGTCCATACAGGGCTCTGTGAGCCAGAGTGAGAGCTTTGAATTGCACTCTATGGATCACAGGGAGCCAATGCAGATCACGCAGATGCTGTCTAACACTAGACCTTCTTGAAATGTTCAACAGAAGTCTGGCGGCTGCATTCTGTATTATTTGCAGTTTTTTTATCAGGTAGCCTGGTATGCCAATGCACAGGGCATTGGCATAGTCAATGCGAGACAAAATAAGGGCGCGGGCGACCATTTCTTTCGCTGACCTAGGTAACAGGCAAAAAAACTTTCTAAGTGATTTGAGAGTACCAAAACATACCCCGCAAGTTTCTTAATTTGTGCGGAGAACCTGAGGTCCTCACCAAACCAGACCCCCAAGTTCTTCACTGGATTGCCCACTGAGTTGGGCCGAGGGTAGTCTGAAGGCCACAGGGTCTCTCTGAAAGAGGGAGGGAAAGATCCATACAGGAGGACCTCCGACTTGTCCTCGTTGCACTTCAGTTGAGCACGTGCGAGCCATTTGAAGACAGTCGAGAGAGGCATTTCTGGGCAACTTCCGAGGACAGGTCATCATCCTTCCAGGTAAAGAGGAGCTGGGTATCATCGGCATACGCTATGATCTTGGCTCCCAGCTCCTCCGCAAGATAGATCAGAGGTGTTATATAGATGTTAAAAAGTAAAGGGCTCAAAGTAGAGCCCTGTGGTACTCCTGTGGACATTATCCTGGGAGCCGACGAAAAAGGTGGCATCCAGACCTGCTGGGTGCGGTCATCTAAAAAGGATTTAAGCCAGTCCCAAGCAAGACCTGTAACGCCAATGTTCGAAAGTCGAATGTGTTAAATCGAGAAATGTGGATGGAGGTGAATGAGAGTTATTTCAACCAAGAGCACTACATAATTCCATTGTTTTCTTCTTGTAAGTATTACACTCACTCCCCAACACATAATAGATAGTAGCTGGAAAGGGAGAAAGGAGTGATATGCCCATTTGTTTCATAATATCAGTTTGAACACACAAGGGAGAAAGCAATCGTGTTCTGACTAACATTGTTATTTCATTCTTAAACAGCTCAACAGAGACCAGCTACTTTATGCCTAAAAATCTCCTCTACCACACAAAGGATGTTGGCGTACAACGGAATCAGACAGTCAGAGACATCACTGAAAACGAATTTGGGCCTGATTACGAGGTTGGTGATGCGGGACCACCCCGCTACCCCACCGCCAAACCCGTGGTTGAACCGACTGCCAGATTAGGAGTTTTCTCCTTGTCTGGCAGTTGTTCTTTGGCATTCCCACAGTGATGCCTATGAAATAGGCACCGCAATGGGAACATCAAAATCAGTACCTGCTTGGTATGTACTGATGCAATCCATGCCGTGCAGGTATGGGGGCACTCTTTGTTTCCTCTTTGCCATGGTTTTCTTAGAGGTGCAACCGCCATGAAAACCACGGTGGCGAGGAAACTCGTAATAGGCTTGGAGAGTCCGGCCAAGCATATTGCGGCCTCAAGATCACCATGCCACTGCCAGGGATTTCTGATCCCTGGCGGTTGCGGCAGTCCCAGTGTGCGGCCTGACTGCCCTAGTTGTACTAGGGAGGTTAGAAGACCGCCACCACCGTGCCCCTACGAGTCTTGCAGTTCATGAACCACCAGACTCGTAATTAGCCCCTTTGTTTCTTTTCTCATATTCCATTCCAATTTTCCCCCAGCGAGCTGATTCCTCCCCAAGTCCCCCACTGGTTTTGGGCTCAGTTCATCATGGAGTAAAGTTGGGATCTTGCTTCGTGACCTCATCACACTGCCACAAGATCACGCTTCACACAGTTAGTGCTTCTAGGTTCTTAACTCCTCTTATATGTATTAAAAAGGGAGGTTTAGGCCTGGCAAAAGTTTTTTTTGCCAGGTTGAAATGGCAGTTTAAAACTGCACAAACAGGCTGCAATGGCATGCATGAGACCTATTCTAAAAGGCTCCTGAAGTGGGTGGCATAATAAGTGCTACAGGCCCACTAGTAGCATTTAATTGACAGACCGTGGTTGCCTGTAGTACTAATTTACTAGGGACTTACAAATAAATAAATAGGGCAATTGGGTGTAGGCCAATTTTACCATGTTTAGAAGAGAGAGCACAAGCATGTTAGCACTTGTGAGCAGTGGTTAAGTGCACGGAGTTCTAAAAGCCAACACAAAAGGGTTCAGGAAACAGGTGGGGAAAAAGCAAAAGGTTTGGGGGTGAACCAACAATTAGAAAAAGGAATCAGTGGTGTAGATACCATTACATTAAGAAAGTTAACTGGTTTTTCTACAGTTTGTAGAGACCATTGGCCAGTCCAGACAGCAATGTTTGATTGCCCATTGTCGGAAGAGGTGTGGGAGTCAGACCATAACTCCATAGTAGCCTGGAAGTATCCCACCTCTTTACTTTGGAATTTATTTAAGCCTAAGTAGTTTGGAAAATTAGTTATATGACTATTTGGAATAGAACCCTTAATATTATAGAAAAAAGACACTTAATAGACTTAAAATGGTAACAATGTGAATCCTGTTGTTTTTTAGACTTATAATCTTGAAAAAAATATGAAGAATTGGATTATTAAAAGGTATGCTTTGCATTTCAGCATTCCTATAACTTGTTAAAATTATAAAATAGCTTTGATTATTGCCTGATCGGAAAGTGTCACAGTATATATCTATCTGAAGTTTTTTACAGTAGATTCTACGATAGCCTTGAAATGCATTGAAAGATGATTAATGTTTTAAACATGATGAATAGTAACAAAAAGCAAGTAAATATGAACAAAATACATCATGGAATATCTAGTAGTCTTTGGTATTAACAGAGAGGTATCCAATATTTAATTATTTGAAATACATTTAAATATAAGAAATCCTCAGGAAGTAAAGTTTGTATTGGAGGTTGTAACAAGTGCAGTATTTCACTGTACAATTAACTGGCAGAGAGCCACAGTTTCAAGGAGCTATTATATTACTTTCTAGTGTCCTGGCTCTTCAAAGTTTTTGAAACCATGTGTCCTGTTAGGCATTCATTTATTTTAGGAGGGATCTTCATTTTTTGATACTAGCAAACATGATGTTTCACAACCTTCCCTGGCAGAGTTCTTTAATGGTAATTACTTCGCTCAACAGCTATTATCAATCATGACTGTAAGAATTATGGTTATTGGTTGTGGGGGGTGGAAGCCCCACTTAGGCAATAACCACAATCCTTGTCAGGGTGAACCACAAAAGTCACAAAATTTACCTGGGCTTAATCCTCTGGAAGCTTGTCACAAAAGTAGTCAGGGTTAACTTAGAGGAAACATTTAAAGTAATTATGCAGCACACAAACAGTGATTAAGTGAAATTGCAACACAAGAAAAATCCCAAAGCAATTTCAAATATTAGAGAATGTTTTAATGAATAAAATGACACCAAAGCGAATTAGAACCAATCACCAGAACCGGAGTTATGATGTTTTTCCCCTTTTATCGCAAAATAGTGCCTAAAAACAGAAAGCTCCAACTGTGGGTATCTGGTCACACTGGGCTGGGACAAAGTCACAAGTTCAAACCAACTACGATGAAGTGCAGGCCGGGTGCAAGACCAAGTCTGGCCTGCTGGTAGTTGTACCTTATGGCCTTGGTGCGAGTTCTGGCATCTTTGTGTTGCTGAGCGATGGTTCCAATAAAGCTTTCAGCTGGGAAAGTTCCAGCTTAGTGGTGCCTGGCATTGCTCAACATCAGTTCTGTTGAAGCTCTCTCCTTTGCAGCGAGGTTTTGCAAGGCTTTGTGTTACTTCACACTGGTTTTGATGGAACCTTCAGTCAGGCAAGTTTTCGCTGATGTCAGCCAAGTGTCCAGGATATGGGGAGGCACCTTTTGGGGATGAATGACTCACTCCCGCAGAGGCCAGCAGGGCTCAGGAAGGTCCAGTTGCGGGTCCAGGCAGGTCCAGTGCAGCAGGTCAACTGGGAATGTGCAGGGAGGCCTCTGTAACTTCTTGTGTTCCTGTAGCCCAGAACAGGAGGTCAGCCACCTGACCCTTGTTGTCACTTTGGCAGTCTTGGGATCAAAATGCAAGGCATGCCTCAAGTACCAGGGCAGTCCTCTAAGGGTACAAGGCAAGCTCCAAGCAGAACAGCAATTTTCTGACGTATAAGGCCGTCCTTCTTGGGTCCTCTGCCAGTCCAGTAGTGAACTGCAGAGTGGGTCTGAGGGTCCTACTTTTATACCTGATGCCAACTTCGAAGAATAAGAAACTTCTAGCATTGCCCCACAGTTATTTCTTGAATGTACTTCCTCCCTGCTCAGGCTCCAAGATGCCTAGATTGACAAAAGGCTGGTGTGAAGTTCTTTGTAAATATGCTGAGGCAGAACAGGAGGTCAGCCAACTGACCCTTGGAGTATCTCAGGTTAGCCTGGGATGAAGGGAGCAGGGACAGTCTTCCTTCCCACATAGAAGTACAGTCCTCTGGGGAATAAGGCAAGCCTCAACCATCAGGGCAGTTCTCTTGGGATCAAGGCAGGACTTAATCAGGAGGACAATCTTCTGGTAGCAACAGGGCAGTCCTCTGAGGAACACGGCAGGCCTCAAGCAGCAGGGCAGTCTTCTATGGCACAAGGCAGGTGTCCAGCAGCAGGGCAGTCCTCTGGGGAACAAATCCTTCTTCTGTAATGTTAATAGGTCCAGGAGTGTACTGAAGAACTGTTCTGAGGGTCCAATATTTATATCTGCTGCCAGCCTTTGAAGTGGGGGAATCTTTTAGGCTACCACCACATCTGTTTCTGAAAAGTTCTTTCCTACACTGTCAAGGCCCCAAGATGTCTCGTGTGACAAAAGACTAGTGACAGGCTTCTTTGCAATTGATGGAGGCAAGCCCATTGAAATGTAAGAGGTGCTGGGTACAGCTCTGCCCCAACCATCCTGACAGGATGGCTCATCCTGTCTCCAACTAATCCCCATTTGTGTCACTGTCTGGAAGAAATACAGAAACCCCTACAGTGAAGCCATTCACAGTCATGTGACTCAGGAAACTAGCAGAAGGCACAAATGATTAGGGCAAGAAAATGCCTGATTTTTTAAAGTGGCATATTCAGAATTGTGACATAAAATCCAAGTTTACCATTAAATTGTAAACAGCATATATCATTTGAATGTGAGCACCATGTCTCTACCTGCTGCCAATCAAAAGTTATCACTTATTATATGGAATAAGGTAACCCCATTATAGTCAATAGGAGAAATAGGCCTTGCAGTAGTGAAAAACGACATTTGGAGTTCTTCACTACATGGACATGTTAAAACTTAAAACTGCATGCTCTAATATTTAGGTGCATTGCACCCTGCACATATGAGCCTTTAGGGTCTACATTAGGGATGACATATGTTTTAAAAAGGGAAGTTTAGGTCTAGCAAAAGGTTTATTTTGCCAAGTTGCAATATCAGTTTAAAAATGCACTACAGGTTGTAATGGCAGGCCTGAGACATGTTTTAAACTGCTAGTGGTGAGAAATACAATGTCTGCTGCTGGCCCACTCCCTCTGGTAGCTTGGCACACAGCAGTCAGGCTTAACTGAAGAGTCAATTTGTAAAGTATTTATGCCACACTAATTACAGCAAAAGAACAATTGATGGACAGAATGCAGAACAATGTCATACATTCACCCCAGTACAGAGATCTGGGCCTAAATCCATCATTTTTGCTCACCATGCCATTCCAGTTTAGACCCAGCCATATGCAAATCAGTCTTGACCCTGCGCCCAATGGGAACAGTCCAGCCCGAACTGCCAGGCCAGGTCCTCCCTGGACTGGAAACAAGCATCCTAGGACCGGTTTCGGGCTTTCAGCCCTCATCAGCCAGGATAGCTTGACTCCAGTGGCATGAAGAGCACGGGACCCACGTCTGGGCATACCCGTCCCACTCGGGGTGACAAATGCAAAAAGAACAATTGATGGACAGAATCAGAACAATGTCATACATTCACGCCAGTACAGAGATCTGGGCCTAAATCTATCGTTTTTTGCTCACCATGCCATTCCAGTTTGGACCCAGCCATATGAAAATCAGTCTTGACCCTGCGCCCAATGGGAACAGTCCAGCCCGAACTGCCAAGTCAGGTCCTCCCTGGACTGGAAACAAGCATACTAGGACCTGTTTCGGGCTTTCAGCCCTCATCAGCCAGGATAGCTTGACTCCAGTGGCATGAAGAGCACTGGACCCACGTCTGGGCATACCCGTCCCACTCGGGTGACAAATGCAAAAAGAACAATTGATGGACAGAATGCAGAACAATGTCATACATTCACCCCAGTTCAGAGATCTGGGCCTAAATCCATAGTTTTTTGCTCACCATGCCATTCCAGTTTGGACCCAGCCATATGTAAATCAGCCTTGACCCTGCGCCCAATGGGAACAGTCCAGCCCGAACTGCCAGGCCAGGTCCTCCCTGGACTGGAAACAAGCATCCTAGGACCGGTTTCGGGCTTTCAGCCCTCATCAGCCAGGATAGCTTGACTCCAGTGGCATGAAGAGCACGGGACCCACGTCTGGGCATACCGGTCCCACTCGGGGTGACAAATGCAAAAAGAACAATTGATGGACAGAATGCAGAACAATGTCATACATTCACCCCAGGACAGAGATCTGGGCCTAAATCCATCGTTTTTTGCTCACCATGCCATTCCAGTTTGGACCCAGCCATATGCAAATCAGTCTTGACCCTGCGCCCAATGGAAACAGAGTAGCCCGAACTGCCAGGCCAGGTCCTCCCTGGACGGGAAACAAGCATCCTAGGACCGGTTTTGGGCTTTCAGCCCTCATCAGCCAGGATAGCTTGACTCCAGTGGCATGAAGAGCACGGGACCCACGTCTGGGCATACCTGTCTCACTCGGGGTGACAAATGTAAAAAGAAATATTGATGGACAGAATGCAGAACAATGTCATACATTCACCCTGTTGTATTCCTCTTAGGGTGTCCGTACGTGGGTTTTTCTGTATCTTGTACTTATATAGGCACAATTCGCCCTGCCCTTATATAGGCATAAAATCCCAGTCCTTATTTAGGCATTAAACCGTGCAGTCCAAATACAGGCATGGTCTCCGACATCCGTCCACCCTA
>CAWUFW010024915.1:0-52876 GCA_963921515.1 Calotriton arnoldi | reverse complement strand
GCATGCATAGTAATTCCCCTGTGATGACAAATGTAGATTTTGCACATACTGTGAAGCACAGTCACCTGTGCACACTGGGTCATGATTCCTGACCAACAAACTGCCATCACACAAACAGAAGCCACAGGGCATGGCCTGTAATGCAAGGCCCAAATGGAGGTAGGGGCCTAGCTACAACACAACTCACATTTGGCCACTCCAAACACCACACACCTGGATCTGCACCAATGTACATCAGTGAAGCCCACATGGACTGGTGACACTGCACATGCACCCATGACAATCCCAAGGGTGGGGGTGGGGATCTAAGGTACCCATCATTCATCACACGTGCCAAGTCAACGACCCTCGAGAATGTCTGACACACTGCACAGTATGCGGGACGTTGCCATGAGCTGAAATGTACTAGAATCATTGCGATCCCTGCCACAGTCACACACCAATTAAGACCCCAAGGAGACCCATATTGAACACATGCTGACACCTTCCAACATTGCACCACTGTACCTGAGGAGTGGGAGCAGTCACACACACATACACGTGTCACAATAACTGAAAGATACCACATAGACATAACAACATGATGGCGTAAACACAAAATGGCCTTGGGGAATCCTGAATGTGTCCCACGTGCGTTTGCCCACATCCCAGGACCTCACAACAAACACACCTAGGAATGACACCCTAATGACCAGTAGTTAGCCATGTACCAACAGCCAAGAAAACCCTGTCCCAAGCTGTGAGATGAACTCAGGACAACTCAGCAAGCACCACAAACTGGAACATCTGTAGGGAATACAGCCTGTGTAGTAAAAAGGAATGGAAGGAAACACACACAGACATGCTCACAGAACACACACCATGGGCTCAGGCAATGTCACGGAATAACACACTGCTATGAGGTGACTCCACTCCTGTGGAAGGTCATCTGTGCCAAACGTTGTCTATGCAGGGCTCTGTCATGTCACCATAAAACTTGGTCACTGAGCCAACATTTACAACACAATGAAGGCTCTGGTCACATCAGCCTGTGTATGGGGGTGTCCCTCAAGTCATCTGCACATACTCAATACACATGTTTAGCAAGTTGCACTGATGACACAGTAGACTTCCACATCATTGATGCGCAAACCTGCATGTCCAGTGGAGATGGGCCCACAGTCAGGGAGATAGACACATTTACCAATGTTGAGCCCAACAGATGTGCATGACTGCAAGCCACAAATGTCATCTGGCAAATGAAAGATGAAAATCCCTGTGCCAAATTTGGTAATCATGACACACTCAGATTGCTGCTAAGTATGACATGGATACAGACCCCAATTGGACACATATCCCATGGGCCACATGGAGTCCATCACACCAACACTTCACTTTCCTGATCTCAACAACAGTATTACAACAGCAAATGCATGATAATACTCAACAACATCATGTACATCAAAAGCAAAACCACTAGATAACAATAGAGGCTTTATTCAGCAATTGGAACTTTTAAACTGGGAAGTCCAAAGTAAACAAAGGCCAATGGCCAGTCCATTCACATAGTCCAAACAGGGTGAAATGTGACAAATGTCACCCATTCCTTGCCTGCACTGCCACCGACAGGGGACATCCCCCCTTGGAGGGGCATACATATGGGCCGGCCAGGCACCGCAGGGACAGATCAGGGGATAGCAGAATGAGGCAGGGGAGGGGTGGTGGGTGAAGGAGTGTCACTGGCAACTGCAGTGGAGGTGTCTGATACAGTGGGCGCCGTCACCACTGCAGGGCTCAAGCCAGATGTGGTGGGTGATGGCACCAATGCAGTGCTCAAGCAAGATGTGGTGGGTGCCGGCACCAATGCAGTGGGCAGGTCAGATGTAGTGGACGGGTTCTCCACTGCAGTGCCCAAGTCAGACGGTGTGGATGTGGACTCCACTGCAGTGCCAATCTCCGAAGGAGTGGAATGGGGTACAGATGAGGTGGCCAGGACAGAGGGGGGGACACAGTCTCCACACCAGTGGCAGGAACAGGCTGAGCGTGTGGGGTGGGGGTGGAAGTGCATGTGCCAGGGGGGGAGGGCCTGATCATTTTGGGGATGTGGTATCGGTGTGTGTGGGAACCTGGAGCAGGGTGTGGCGGGGGAACCTGTGGAGTGGTGGCCTGGGGGCTGGAGGATGGAGACTGTGTGGTGGAACTGTGTTATTTTGGTGGGGTCATGCTCTTCCTGGTCCGGGGGATTTGCGTATGGGGGCCTCAGTGTTCCTGCGCCTGGGGGAGAGTGTCCGTGTGGAAGGGGAACTCCCCTCTGTGCGTGGTGACTTCCTCTTCTCCTTGTGAGTAGGATCAGATGGATCTGTGGGGAAGAGGCCAAGGTCACAGAGGAAGAGCTTCTGGGAAGGGGGGGTTGCAGGTGAGGCAAGGGAAGGGGTTTTGGAGGGAGAGGCATCTGAGGACTGCGGAGTGCTCATGGATGCCTGTGTGTGTGCCTGGGCCCCATCCCCTGTGTGTGTGGTATCAGTCCCCTGAGTGTACGTGCGTGTGCGTTGGTATTTGGGCTTACGTGGCTGTGTGCTGCTCATGTCTGTGGTGGTGCTTGCCTGTGCCGGTGTGTGTGTGTGTTGGACAGGTAGGGTAGTGGGGATTGTGGATGGGGCAGAGGTAGGAGGGGTGAGGGACTGTTGGAGGAGGGACACTGCTGCTGTCAGTGAGGAGGCCATGGACTGAATGGTCCTCTGTAGGGCAGACATGTTAGATGAGATGCCCTCCATGAAGGACACCAGTTGTGTCAACAGAGTGGTGTGAGCATTGAGGACACTCAGCACCGATGTCTGCCCTACATGGAGCCGCTTAAGCAAGTCCACAGACTCCACACTTAGGGCAGCAGGGGAGACAGGGGCAGGGGGTGCGGTGCCTGGCACAAAGGAGACAATGGCCCCAACACAGGACCCTCCACCGACCTCAGGGATGGTAGCAGATGGGAGGGTGGTGATGGTGGTGGTGGGGAAAGACTTGCTAGCTGGTGTCTGGTGGCTGCTGACACCCGCCTCCACAAGGGAGTCATCATCCGAGCTGCTGTGTTCCTCAGCTGAGGTGGATGGTGCTGAGGTCTCCTCGGTGTGGCTCCCCTCACCCTCCGTGCCACTGGGTTCCTCCGACTCCCCGGCAGCTGACCCAGTCTGGCTCTGCGGCTCCTCCTGGTCCGTGGAGCTGTCTCCTCCTGTGGCCGTAGATGTATCTGCAAACAATCATGAAAAACAGATCCACATCAGTCACCTGTATTGACCTGACACACCACAGTAAGTACAGCACATTACAGATCAAGCCTCGGCATCAGTTGCTAAACATTGCAAAAAGTGCAGACATATATTTGAACTAGCCACTTGGCCTGCCACTCAACCATGCCCCTCATATCCCTCATATCCATGGAGCCATCTATGTGGTGCATGTAGGATGGAAACAATCATGTGTGCACACATTCACCACATAGACCATTGTCCAACTTCCAAGAGTTAAGATTGAAATGTGTCACTACACACATATCCCTTCTCCTGCCAGTTACTCAGTACATGTGTCAGGGAAAGGGATGGGCAGAGTCATTGCCGAGATAATGGTTCGTCACTCATTACCAGACACCATGATGGCGTCATGTCTTGATAGCCAATGTAAAATGGGGTGCATGCATGACATCTCACAATATGAAGGATACACCTTTGCAAGTGGTATGCCATGGCACAGCCATGTCTGGCAAATCAGTCATCACTGGCTCCTGTCACAGGGGCAGTGCATACCAAAAACAGCACTCTGCACTGTGCCACCATCATGGATATTTTGGGATTGCAACCTCGGTAGCTGTCAAGTGCACATGTACACCCCCTGCTACCCACATCATTAGGACTCTGATGCACCCACGTCATTCACATGTGACATCTGAGTAAGTGCAAACACAACTCTGTACACATGTACACATCACAGGCTGATGAGAGCGATAATGAGCTGCTTGCACTTGAATGTTGAAATGACCATTGGGCACACTCAAATCATGACACACCCATGTTTTACCCCATGTGCAGACTCAACAGCCACATCTCAGATGGCTGCACACCCCAAACTGTGTCACACTCCAGCAGTCCGAAAAGCTAGGCCAGTACACAATGACACAGAGGCAGTCACCTGAGTGCACATTACACAATGTCCAACATGTTGGATGACACACAGGAGTAGGAGAGCAGAATGCTAATTATAGCCGGAGAGGGTATACCTGTCCTGCTCCCTGTGCAACATGGGATTACCCTGAACACTAGGCAGGTGGCTATGCATGTGTGACACACATGATGTACATTCTTCTGTGGCCCCAACATTGGTCTCACCTGCTGCATGGGTGTGTTGTAAATACCCCAGACACATGTGGTGAGTCAGAGCAGCGGTTGGACACATATAAATGGACCACACACAGTACATGTCAGATTTCGGCAAATGTGTAACCAATTGGCCCAGTCATGAAGCCCACAACAAAGTCCCTGTAGCAGATGCTGTCCCCAACTTTAACCTTAGTCAACAGCAAGGACACAGAACCCAAGTGACAGAAGTCACACACTGAATGGGCCACACCTGTGTATCAGATGAGGATGGGGCATAACACAATTGAGGAACATGACTCTTGTTGTAGCAGACAGACGCACTGTGGGAGTGTAACCAGCCTAAAGGAGTGCAAACAGCATGTGAGACAAAGGTCACAGAAAAGGCTAGCACGTACCCCCTCCTTGCTGCTGTTCGGCCTTCAACTGCCCATCCAGGTCAGGGAAGACCACCGCCAGTATCCGGAGCATGTGGGGTGTCAGGTGCCGTCGTCCGCCCCTCCTGCGAGGGGCGACAGCTTCAGCTGGACTCTTGCGATCCATCGGGTCCAGCCACAAAGGTCCTGCCACCTCTTCTGGCAGTTGCGGATGCGGCGCCTGTAGATCCCCACAGATCGTACTGCCCGGGCGATGGTCAGCCATATCTCCTGCTTCTCATGGGCATCAACCTGTGAGGATGACAAAGTCAGAAGAGCATCACTACACATGCAACATATTTGTGCATCACACAGTTGCAAATACATGTCTCAATCACAGGGGCACAAGATGTACACAGGTAGTGCAACCATGGTAATGGACAGTTGTCCAGCAGTTACAACATGCAAACATTGCCTGGAAATGACAAACTACTCAATTTACACTCTGTCAGCACAGTACCTGTTCAGTACATGTAACTACACACTTTGGGGGTGACAGCTACTCAGTGAGCATGCTAGCCAATGGTGTACACAATGTTAGTACTGCTAATCAGACAACATGCACAATGAGAAAGGATGTGGTTTGCACACTCACCTGCTCCCCTGGTTTCCCATACAGCTTGCTGTACTGTGGAAGGAGGCTGTCCAGCAGGGCCTGGTTCTCCTCCTCGGTGAAGGCTGGAGCCCTCTCCACAGTACGTGCCATTCTTGAAGCCAGAGGATGCAGAGACAGCAGCAGTGGTAGCAGAGATGTCAATCTGGAGCATGTAGTGCAGGCAAGTGAGTCCTCAGGGCCACACACAGCCTTATATCTGTGCTGCAGAGTCAGAATCTGCCCCATGCGTACAATCAATAGGTCCGATACGTTTGCATCTAATGAATCTGGCCAATCCATGGAATTGCACAAGTCGTACACGCCTTCCACATCGTTTGAAATTTCAACTTCAGAACACCATTGAAATTGCAACATTGTTGTGGTGAGCCAACTGAATTTTCGGCTCACGATTCGTACAAGTTTCGAATCTGCGTCCGTCTCCATGTCAGGCCATAGCCAATACGTGCACAGGGCTCGGTACCTGACTGTACAACACGTATTTTGAAAACCAACACGCACCCGTCTCCATGATAGTCCATAGCCAAAGCGTATGCACGGCTCGGTCCCTGGGTGTACGATGCGTATTTTGAATAACAACACGCACCCGTCTCCATGATAGTCCATAGCCAAAGCGTATGCACGGCTCGGTCCCTGGGTGTACGACGCGTATGTTGAATAACAACACGCACCCGTCTCCATGATAGTACATAGCCAAAGCGTATGCACGGCTCGGTCCCTGTGTGTACAATGCATATTTAGAAGCACAACACGCACCCGTCTCCATGACAGGCCATAGCCAATACGTGCACAGGGCTCGGTACCTGACTGTACAACGCGTATTTTGAAAAACAACACGCACCCATCTCCATGATAGTCCATAGCCAAAGCGTATGCACGGCTCGGTCCCTGGGTGTACGACGCGTATTTTGAATAACAACACGCACCCGTCTCCATGATAGTCCATAGCCAAAGCGTATGCACGGCTCGGTCCCTGGGTGTACGACGCGTATTTTGAATAACAACACGCACCTGTCTCCATGATAGTCCATAGCCAAAGCGTATGCACAGCTCGGTCCCTGGGTGTACGATGCGTATTTTGAAAACTCACCCGCGTCTCTCCCCATTACAATCTATGGGCCAGGCATGCGCACGGATCGGTCTCGTACTGTACGACACGTCTTTCCTGAAGTCACCCGCTTCTGCCACTGTTGGTGTCACTGGATAACGGATGCCACCCACTGTTACTTGCCAGGGACTCAGGTGCACACCTGCAACACCACAGCCTGTGACACAGTGTATCCAAAGGCATGTAAGGCTGCATTACCTGTGTGTGTATGGGGGTCTACATATGATTTATTGTGTAGCACTTTGTGGCAGCCACTCCCAGACTGTGCAAGGGTTCATGGGGACAGCTTCCTTTGTGTGTTCGTGCACATTACCACTGTAATAGACAACTGTACAGTTCAGAGCTTGCGGCATGTACACAGTTCCAGGGGGACTTTGTGTATGGCATGTTACATGCACCCTGACTCTTAGGTGGGATGGTATGTGTGTCACAGGGTGTGCCAGTGCCACAATTGTGATGTACATCCACAGTCTGTGCGCATATTGTGTTTCTGATGTCTCAGATTCCATGTGCCCAATGGTAAACAGTCTCCACATCCATGTGGTTTGTGCATGCACATTGATGTTGTGTCTGTGTGTCACAGATGTCCCCTGCAGAGACATCAGGGGCCACTTCCTGTGGGAGTCATGGGCGTGTAGTGGCGTGTACATGATACGCCACATCGTGCCAGTGTCCGTGTGGCAATACAAGGTCCCTGAGTATCTGCCTGTCAAGGAGCTGTGATGCAGGGAAGACATCTGTCCTCACTTGTCACTGTGGTGTGTGTTTGGTATGTGACATCAGTACAGATGTACTGAGACACAGCCCATTGAGTTGACACAGCACAACATGGAACTTGTTGAGTACACATGTTGAGATGAGATGTGAGATGATGGGCATGTAGGTGACATATGTGTCCATACACAACAGCACACACATAAAGCACTTGTGTCTTTTCATGATGTCTCATGTGAAATTTAGCATGGTCAGTGCCACATAGGTAGGGGAAATTACTATCTTCCTTTGCTCACCTATGTACTGCAGGAGACCAGCTCTCCATAGACCGTTCCCTGACCTTGCTACCATGGTTGAACGTGACTGCATCCGACGGTACCGCTTCACCAGGCCACTGATCGAGGATTTGGCGGAGCAGTTGACCCCACATTTGCAACCTGGCTGGCCATACCCTACAGCGCTGACCCCCAAGGTGAAGGTGATGGCTGCCCTACACTTCTTTGCCACCGGTACCTTTAAATACACTGTGGCGTCTGCTGGTGGGATGTCACAGACTATGTTCAGCCATGTGCTGCACGATGTGTTGGAGGCAATGTTAACTTTCCTGGACCTCTACATCCATTTCCCTAACCCACAACAACTCACTGACATCAAGAGTGACTTCTATGCACTGGGGAGGATGCCACATGTCATCGGCTCCAGTGATGGGACACATGTGGCTTTGTTACCACCACATGCACATGAGCTGCCATACCGGAACCGGAAACATTTCCATTCAATTAATGATCTGGTGGTATGTCTGGAGGACATGTCTATTTCACATGTGTGTGCACGATTTCCCGGTTCTGCGCACGATGCGTACATCATGAGGATTAGTCGCATCCCGAGGTTGATGGCACAGATGCAGAACCAGCGTGCCTGGCTTGTCGGTGTGTACTGACTGTTTGACATTGTGTGTGTTTGGCAATGTTGTTTTACACGCTCTTTTCAAACTCAGCTAATGTGCAATTGTCTGTATGCAGGTAACTCCGGATACCTCAACATGCCGTGGTTGCTGCCACCCCTCAGGAACCCTGTGACACCAGCAGAGATAAGCGCTACAATGAGGCACATGGTCGGACCAGGAGAGTGATCGAGCGGACCTTTGCTTCCGCTGCCTGGACAAGACAGGAGGGGCCCTCCCATATGCACCTGCTAAGGTGTGCAAAATCATCATAGTCTGCTGCATGCTACACAACCTGGCAGTGAGGAAGGAGTTTCCTCTCATCCCGGATGACGATGACCAACATCCGCCACCTGTGGAGGATCCTGGCCTGGGCCACGATGCCAGTGATGATGATGATGAGGGTGATGTCCGCACACAGCTCATCAACAACTTTTTCGCCTGAATATGAGTATACAGGGATGTTTTGTCAATGTATTGTGTTTGTCTGATATGTGTTGGTGGTGCTCAGTTGCTGTGTGAGTGTGGCTGTGTGCTACTTGACTGGATGCGTGCAGTGATGTGTCCTTTCAGGTAGTCTGTACTCCTCAACAGTGTTGACATGATTACGTGGTTTTGTGTGGGTATCTTGTGACATGTTTCGGGCATGTGTATTGCTGTTCTATCGTGTTCTTCTGTCCTTCACAGGGTACTTTGGCTGTTTGGTCGACTCTGACCCCCGACTCCCAGAATCCAGTTCCAGGGTGGAAGTAGTCATCTACCAACAAGTGATGTGCCACACACCCCTGGACTTTAATTATTCCACACTTGGTGACTGTGTGGCCACTGTCACATGGGATTAGCTTGCATCTGTGATGGCATCAACATGTTTCAGATGTGTAATAAACCTGTGCTTCACTTTGGGATGTGCGTTGTCGGTCTCCACACATCCAACATTCATTTGCATGCTGTACCTGTGGGCATCTTGCCACAGACTCAAGAAGGGTGTTGTGTATATGCATCTCACTGCATTGTCTGTTCACATAAGTTAGGACGATGAGTTAGATGGGCATGGTAAGTATGTGTTGTGTTGACGTAGTGGGGTGTCTACCTCATATGTGTCACATCACCATGACTCACATGACTATGTTTACATCGCTGTAGTAGTTCACATGCACAGACATCTTTTCACAGGTCATCCTCTCAATAACACAAACCAAGTTTCAGTCACAACAGAGGCATGTATTGTGTTATAGTGAATTTATTTACATGCATGTGTTTGTAAGTTATACGTAGGTGAAAGTGCTGTACAGTGTAATAGGAATCCAAAGCTCACAGTGCAGTTGGTAGTGTTGATTGTTGAAATTTCTAGAGTAAAGTCCACAGTCCTTTGGAACATTGGTCCAACTTAAACCCTCCATCACATGTGTGGGAGTTTAGCGACAGTCAACAAGGTGAACGCTTTGCACACATTGGATGATGTCTAGAACAGGTAGTCATGTCCTGGTGGGTATGCAGGGCCATCTGCCTCTTACTTGTCCTTCTTCGGACGACCCCTCTTCTTTCTTCTCAGGGGGACATTCAAGTTCAGGCTGCTGCGTTGCAGAGGACTCTCCGCCAGAGTCCACCTCCCTCCCTGTGGCTGTTGCTGATGTAGTGGCAACCGATGTAGTGGGCACACAGGGAGGTGTGGTAATGTAGTTGGCTATCTGGCGGAGGCATGTCAGTATGTCCCTATGCACGGCCGTGAGTTCATCAATTGTGTCCATTTTGTACTCCATCCGGGTCATGTGGGAGTCCATTCTGGCATGATGTGCAGCCTGCTGCTGTTGCATGTCCCTGAGGATCCCCACAACCTGGCCAAATCCTCCGGTGCTTTCCTGGTACACATCAATGATGCGTCCCAACTGCAGATCTTCCTGCAGTCCAGCCCCATCTGCAGGCCGTGGCCTCACCCTGACCACCCTCACACCACCCCTGCCCACTCGGGCAGGACCTGCCCTGGCAGGCACAGGCGACACTGGGCCCCTGTCTTTGTTGGCACTGGTGTTGTTGTCTGTCAGCTCCTGTGTGCCCTGTGTACCTGTGCCGTCGTTGTCCTGTTGCCTTGGTCTGGCTGTGTTGGCAGGGGTGATTGAGGTGTTTGCAGGTGGTCCAGGAGTGGTGGCCGGGTGTGCTGATGTTGCAGCTGCTGGGGCTGGGAGAGGGGCCACACCGGAGGTGCCAGGTTGTTCATCCTCGTCCGAAGAGGACATAGAGGCAACCACACCGGGGAGGTCAGGGTCATCCAGAGTCTGGGGCTAGGATTCGTCTTCTGTTCTTGCTGGGTCCCCAGCATCCCCTGTGGGTGTAAGAGACACACAATGTATGTAATGTTTCTGCACACAGGAGTTGGCACTGCACATCATGATGAGTGTATTTACATTGCATTGTCCTACATTGTCAGTGACGGGTGTCTATTTTGGTTTAGCACAATGTCATTTTATGCTTGAGCATTTTGATGGGCACGTAGGGCTGTGTGCATGAACATCTCATTTCATGATTGTTTGACTGTACATAGGCATTGCTACTCATGTGCCCTCATGTGCCTGACACAGGTATGTCCCTCCTCTCAACATTCGTACTTTAACAATGACATACATGCACTTCCACTTGCAATGTGTATCACGTTCGGACGTTGTGTGCTAGCATTTGTGCTTGTATTTGTGAGTAACATTGTTGTGTCTGAACAACTGGTCACAGTACGGTATGGCTGCATTCACGGTGAAGATACTATTTTGTGTTGTGTGTCCCTAGTTCACATCTCATTTCACACATTGGATGGTGTTATCCGTGGCTGATGATGTTGGGGCAGAGTTCTGTGCGTGATGATGTCATTTATGTGGTCAATGTCCTCCATGGTAAGGGGTATTCACAACGGCAGATCTCAGACTATCCCATGCTCATGAGAGGGGGCCAGAGGTTTGTGTGTTTGACTTATGCTGCTGTGAGTTGTATGCCTACTCCTGCCCAGGCCAGGTTGCTCCTTGTGTTGCAAGTGTCAATGGCAGTGAGGGGATTGTTGTGTGAGGGATGCAATCAACGCTGCACGATGTAGGAGTGGAATGCAGATCACCACAGTGCCTTGTGTAAATGACACCATGCTACGGTGTCAGCTATGTTGCTGTGGCCATTCCATTCACTATCATGTGTCACCTGTGAATGGTGTATATGTGGTTTGGGGTGTGGCTTTTGGTATGTGCTATGCCTACTCCTCCCCAATTGTCATAGAGGGCACACACCTTCCCAACCAGGCCAGGGGCACCCCTGCCACACTGCAGGACCAGACAGTGAGAGGATACATACAGTTGCGATGGCTGTCAGTGTGAAGGGGTTTGAGGGGGCAAGTGCATTGGTGTGACTTGCAGCCAATTCATACGTCTGGACAATGTGTCCGGCATCTCGCATGGGCATTTACTTTTTGTATGAGTGGTCTCAAGGGGTGTATTTGTTCCTGCTGTGGAGGTGTGTGTATTTGCGGAATTTCTGGTATTTGGTGTACTTGAAGGCCCACCTTGTCCCACAGGGGCCAGCTAATCCCCCCTGTAGGATGCTTCCATTGCAGGGAGTCCAAGTTAATGTTCTGGATGTCAGGCAGTGGTGTCCTGTTGTTTGTTGGAGCACAAGTCCCAGCAGGGCCTTGTGCTCCCCACAGCATAGCCCAGCGTCAGCCATCTGGGCAGTACTTTCCCACTCCCTGTGAGGTGAACATAGTTCAAGGTGGACTTGATGGACCATGTGTGAGGGGTCCGATGTCTGTGACTACAACTCCCATCATGCTTTTGGCTACACCCACCCTCCCAGCATCCCTGACCTTCCTTCCTGTGACTCAGCTTCCCTGTGAGGTGGTGTTACAGTGCTGGCAAGATGGCTGACAGTGGTGTCCTGGTGTTTGTTTGAGCAGTACTTCCAACAGGGCCTTGTGCTCCCCACAGCAGAGCCCAGCGTCAGCCATCTGGGCAGTACTTTCCCACTCCCTGTGAGGTGAACATAGTTCAGGGTGGACTTGATGGACCATGTGTGAGGGGGTCTGGTGTCTGTGACTACAACTCCCATCATGCTTTTGGCTACACCCACCCTCCCAGCATCCCTGACCTTCCTTCCTGTGACTCAGCTTCCCTGTGAGGTGGTGTTACAGTGCTAGCAAGATGGCTGACAGTGGTGTCCTGGTGTTTGTATGAGCAGTACTCCCAACAGGGCCTTGTGCTCCCCACAGCAGAGCCCAGCGTCAGCCATCTGGGCAGTACTTTCCCACTCCCTGTGAGGTGAACATAGTTCAGGGTGGACTTGATGGACCATGTGTGAGGGGGTCTTGTGTCTGTGACTACAACTCCGATCACGCTTTTTGCTACACCCACCCTCCCAGAATCCCTGACCTTCCTTCCTGCGACTCAGCTTCCTGTGAGGTGGTGTAACAGTGCTGACAAGTTGTCTGACAGTGTTTGTTTGTGTTTAGGGCCAATGCCTTGCTGTATTTGTTGTTAGGTTTTTACATGTTATGACATAGTTCGATATTACTCTGAGATAGCGCCAGGACACTCCTTGGAGTAGCCGTGCGCTTAACAAATACCCCATAACATAACATAACATAGCAGCTGTTGCGTTTGTGTCACTGGCATACACATCACAGATTTACATTTTTTCTGGCTTACTTTGGATTTGCTGACGCTACTTGGTTCCAATGTCCCCTTGGCAGTGATGTGTGTGTGTTGCCACACAATATTGACTAGATTGGTTGTGTACTCACCAGGCTCTGGTATTCCTGTTAATCCATGGATGCCCTCCGGTGGGAGTATGGCCCGCACTTTCTCCTCCCAGGACGTGAAGTATTTTGGTTTTGCAGGTGGGCCACTGCCAGTGTGCTGGCTCAAGGCATGGTCTCTGCCTATAAGCTTCTTGAACCCTCCTGCGCACATCATAATACCTGTTCTGGATGTCATCCTTTGTGCGCAGGCAAGGTGCTTGTGCGTTCACCTTGTCGACGATCCTCTCCCACATCTTTGTTTTCTGTGACATGGGGGTCTTTTGGACCAAGGTTCCAAATAAATGTGGCTCTACTCGGAGTATTTCATCAACCAGGACTACCAACTCACTATCTGTGAACTTTGGATTCTTCTTTGGGGGCATGGTGCTGGGTGGTTGTGGTGGTTGATGTGTGTGTGAGGGTGTAAGAGATGGGTGAGTGGGTGTCAGTTTCTCTTGCTTGTTGTGAGTGTGTTTAGGAAGTGGTAATGGTGTGGGTGTTGTGTGGTGGGTGAGGTGTGGGTGTTGCTCAGGGTGCTGTGTAGTTGTCTCCTCAGCTGTCATGTGTTTGAAAATAGCAAAGGATCATGGGAGTGGATTTGGGCCTTTATGTAGGTGTAGTTGTGGGTGTGTCTTAGTTCCATGTTTTTTTTATTTTTTATTTATTGGCTTTGTCATTGCTTGTTTGGTCCTTTTTTGGTCTTTTTTCCTTAGGTTTTGGTGGGCGGGATGGAGACGTTAATTTGACCGGGGCGGACGCCGCCAGTGGCTCTTGCGGGGTAATCCGAGTCTGTCACACTGACATTCTGCTGTGTTTCTTCGTTGGCGACCGAGTTGGATGCAAAGGAGTCTACTGTTTGGCAGTACCTGTTTTCTGTACGTTTCGGTCTTCCGGATTGTGCTCCGTGCGAGTCGGTCTCGTTTTACACGCATTGCATCGTATTACGCGGTTCATACAGCGGGGGTCCGTGTCGGTCGCGTCCATTCCTGATGCGTGTCGGTGGGTGCGGTTCCAGGTCCGTTTACTGGCGAATCACTGTTTCCCGTATGGTTCGGTCGTGCTGCTTGTGTTCCGTACGAGTGGGTTGTAATTCACACGCATTGCATCGTACTGCACGGGTCATACGGTGCCGGTACGTGTCGGTCGGTCTCCATTCCAGGTCCATGTCGGTCGGTACGGTTTCCGACCCGGATCGGAATCGACCCCTTATTGTTGACTTTTGGAGATGTCTCCACAGACACTGTTTAAAATGATAGTAGCACCCTTGGATAGCTGTATGAGGGTACGTTTTTAGTATTGCGTTAATCATTGCTTGCTCGAAATCGATGATTATTTTCTGTGGAAAATAATTAGTGTTTTCGTTTTTTATTTGGTTGAGAATTTCTAGATAGGAATTTTGGGTTTTATTTGGGAGTAAGCAATAGATGAAGGGAATATTAGTATTTTGATATATAGCATGCACTGTGTATAGCTGGAAAAATGGTTTGGGACATATTTTAAATGTCCCATCCATCATCCAGGTGTCACATTGCTGTAATTTTATTAAGTTATTTGCAGTGGCAAACATAATTATTCGTTTTTCACTGCTTTTATTTTCAAAGAAAATAAATGGTTCGTTATTATGGGTAATGCTTAGTTCAGGTGGGATAAGTACTTCTTGGAATGTTTTAGGGATAGGCATGGTAGTTGTCGTTTTCTTCTTCTGTCTAATTATAACTTTTTTTAATGCATCTATGGATGGTAATTGTCCAGATGCATGTTGGGGTACTCTAAGTAATTGCTCCTTTAATATTTCACTAGTGGGTTTGACTGTACTACTGCTTGCTTCTTTAATATTTTCCAGAGCATCCCTAACTTCAATTTCGGTTATATTTGGGGGGTGGTTGTGCTCTTTCACAGATAAAACAGTAGTTTCGTGGGTTATGGCTCTTCCATAGCATTTGTTAGAATAATACTTGCTACATTTCCAAAACACTTTTAAATCTTTCTGCTTTTCCTGCGTATACACATAACCCATATAACATAGGAGCATTTTCCCCTTCTGGGACTCTATGAATTGTGCGCCTTCAGTCATGGGGGTGTCTTTAATGCTAAAGAAAATGTATATGGAATTTAATTAATATAATACAGTCGATTATTTTGTTTCTAAAATATACATTTTTTGCAATATACTTACAATGTTGAATTTGATGGCAAGAAAAATGTTCTTTTGATGTGTTGAAGCTTTTATTTTCGGAATGTTGAAGGTCTTTCTGTTGATATAAGAAAAAATAATGTTAAGATATTTAAATATATTTGTTGTAGGTGGTAGGGGAATTGGGAAAGAGTTCGTTTTTCTTTTCTACATTTAGAGTGTTGTTTAAAATAGCAATTTAAGATACTTACTTTTTGATTAACTTTATTTTCTTAGCTGTTGTAGATTATTTTTGCTGCTGTTGGAAAATTCTGTAGAGGAGATATAAATAAATAAAAATACATTTTAGTGTATTTTGAATTTGACATATATTTGGGAGAATGTTAGCAGTATTGTACTATTTAAAATGTTAATTTACTTACTTAATGCACTTTCAAAGCTTTGGTGTCCAATACGATGTCGGACGGTAAAAAATCCGGCATCAACCACAGTGGCGAAAATCCGCCCGCCTACACCGTCTGAATACCGACCGAGCAATTACGATGCCGCGAACCAAAAACCGCCGGAGGCGGAAAATAAACAGAAAATCCCGCCCTCCCATGTCCGAGTCTAAGTCCATCCGCCCGCCACGGACGGAAAGACGCACGACAAGCCAAAACCGCCCGCCCTGACGACCGAGACACCGCCCGTGAAATCAGGATCGTACCGACATGAGCGCGGAAAATCCACAAATACACCGCCCGCCAGCGCAAACAACAGTGACGAAAATGGACACGGCGGAAGCCCTGGCGGCCACGTCCATGCACAGAAACCATCCGCTGACGAAAACAAACACACACAACATGGCTAACAAGTCCACACAGCAACCCACGCACAAATACCCAAACACAGTACACATCCCAGAAACACACCCCCCCCTGGACAAAAAAATCAACAACAAATCCCAGAACACCAGCCACAACACACCTGAAAACAACAGACCATCATGACACACCCACATAGGTAAGTACAAAACCAGCCCCTTCACAGACCACAACCCCCTGCAACATTACAAACTGAGGACGAAAGCACACAACACAGCGAGACAGAAAGGACAGCAGCACACCACAGACACGCACCTATCACACCCATCACCACCACCACCAAACACCTGACCCACAAACCCCCTGCACATCACACACCACACACCGCACCAGCACCACAAACACCAAAACACACACCATGGCATCACACAGAATGCCCAAGTTCACTTCCACCGAGCTAACGGTCATGGTCGACGAGATCGTCAAGGTGCACCCACAAATCTATGTGCACCCACAAATCCAGGTCCAACAGACACCACTATCCACCAGAAACCGGTTGTGGAGCAGGATCGTAGACCAGGTCAATGCAGTCGGGAACGTTCCACGCAACAGAGGAGAAATTAACAAAAGGTGGAACGACCTCAAAAGCGTGGTCAAGAAGAAGGAGACCAAAAATCGAGAGCTGGCTGCCAGGACTGGCGGAGGGAATCCTGCGCTATTCAAGACCTTCAAGGCGTGGGAGGAGAAGGTGCGAGTCATCATACATCCGGAGATCCTCACCGGATTACCAGGGGGAGTCGAGGCTGGTAAGTACAAACAAACGTATACCAGCACACCGCTATGTAATCACATGCACTACCACCATGCCATAGCTCCTAGGGACAAACACCCCCATGTCCAGTACACAATACACAAGACATCACCCACACATGCAACAGACACTCACACACACTCAGCCCAAAGCCACCAACTAACAAAACCATGGGGGCATGTGTACAGTCAGCCAGCACCGCAACTTCCACCAGGTCCCCTTGTACTCCAGATGCGCCAGAATGAGCACTCCCCACACCCACATCCATGTGTCCGCCATAGCTGCACTGACCGACAAGTAACAGGTAAGTAGCCGGAACACAAAGACAGTGGGTCGGAGGGGGGACAGCTGAAGTAAAACACCCACCAGGCCTCCACTACCACAGACCAGCAAGGTGGAGCACACCCCACATCCATGTGTCCGCCATAGCTGCACTGACCGACAAGTAACAGGTAAGTAGCCGGAACACAAAGACAGTGGGTCGGAGGGGGACAGCTGAAGTAAAACACCCACCAGGCTCCCACTACCACAGACCAGCAAGGTGGAGCACCCCTCCCTCCCAGTACCATGTGGCATCCATTGCATTGCGCACTGAGAAACAACCTGTAGGTGGGAAAATGTACAGGGCGGGGCGTCTGTAGGCATGAGGACTGTACTACGACTGACACATGGGACATGTCACGTAGCAGAGGAACACGCAGCACTGCTCCCAGTCACAATCATGAGACCAATGTGCACACGGACATGTTCAACAGAGTCAAACCCCACATGACCCATCACAGATACAGCAACACCTAAGGAGCCACGTCTGCATGCACAAGTCCCACTGGAGCACAGACCCACACGGCAGGCACTGTGCCACCCATCACACACATCAGCAACACCATCGAAGTTCTGTCCATGTAGTCCTCACTGCCTGTCACCCACACATCGTACAACAACGCCCACGTAAGACAGACCGTACTAGAAGTAACAGCTTGGAACCACAATATTGCACACAAAGACAACTGGACCCATGAAACACACAGGCACACAATGCACATTCAACATATCATCCATCTCATCTCTCAGCCACAGTGTCATGAAAGGTATGTCATCCGAACAGCTGGCCCTCATACAGTAGTCATGCAAAGATACCTGCCCATGACAAATCAAGTGCCTGCAGTGTCTGAAGCGCACGTCACACTGCGAGTAACAACACACATAATATAGTCAACACCCCAAGAGCACAGCACTGATGCACATGTACCAGGGCAGCACGCACACAAAGGATTTGGCCCATCTGCAATACGTCGTGTGGCACACAACAAGCACGAACTCACAACAATGCTACCAATGTGATGTCCATGAATGATAACAGTCAGCAGATATTCCGGGCATGTGAGACAGACACACACCTTTGTCTATGCACTGTCATGTTGCCAGAACACATGTCACGTTCTGCACCCATTACCCACAGTATGTACCCCAAAAGCATATTTCAACCCAAGAGCGTTTAGGGGCTGTACCCCCTTTGGCATCAGCGTACCTAAGCGTTCCATCCTTCCCCCTAAACCATCGTTCAACCCAACATCGTCTATGGTCCTGGAGCACGCATACACCCGAGCCACAAAATGTAGGAGCATAGCAACACACACCCATCGGCATTGCTAATCCGTCCCATGCCACATGTCCACATCACACAGTCCCATTGCCTAGCCCACGCATACACACATCGTACATCCACACACACGCCACTGGGAAACCTGTGCACGACAGTGCACGAACTGTGAATGTCAGACAACCAATACATACTTTGCTAGGTGCAACACAATGACCCATCTCATTCTCCCCACAGGTGCCGAACTGCTGGATGCTGGAGAGGGTGACAGCAGCCAGCACAGCCAGTCCGCAAGCCCCCGACCCGGACTCACGGATGTAGAGGAGCTGGACACCTCTCCGGACACGGACCACCCAGCAGGCCCATCTGGAGTGGCAGGGCACAACCGCTCCCCAGGGCCCCTCCTGCCCACCAACCCATCACCCAGGGCTGCTGACCAGTCACAGACCCCTGCTGCCACGGCCGTTGCGGCCACCACCACCGCCGCAACCACCACCACCGCCGCAACCACCACCACCACGCCATCCCTGGCCACAGCCCCTGCGCAAGCGGTGGCACGGCCGTCGGGCTCCACCCTGGGAGCCAGAGCGAGGACCGTGGTGAGCAATGTGGCTAGTGGGCAGGTCGGTGGCAGCAGTACTGGTAGGAGGAGCAGGGCCAGGCCAACGCCATCTGAGCCTGGGAGCCAAGCCCTGCCGCAAATCGCCAGAGTCCTTGGGGCCTATGAAGAGGCCCAAGGACAATGGGCCAGGTCGGCTACCGACACGCGGGAGGTCCTTGGGGTGTTGAGGTCCATGGACGCCCATATGGGACAATTCGTGACCCGTATGGACCAACTTGTGGACCTAATGGGCCAGCTGGTGGTGGTGGTGAGGGCACAAGCAAGGCCAGCAACACCACCTCCGCCACCACCTGCTGTGGCGCAGGCTCGTGCAGCATCGCGTTCCCCTGCGTCCACAGCGAGTGAGCACTCCTCAGCCACCACCAGCGGCACATCAACACACCCCCTACCAAACGTGGAAGGGGCCGTCCGAAGAGGAAACAGGTGTCCAGAGAGGACTTCGCACGCACCAAACGCCAGTGAGTCAGCCAGCCACCTTGACCACCTACTGCATTGACTTGTACTACGATCCTACCCCACACTGCCATGTGAATGGCATGTGTCTGTTGGACTGTGGCCATGGAACTTCATGGGTACACCCTGACCATCACGCAGCCATGACCGTCAACTAATTGTCACAGCATGCACCACGTTTGTCATCACCTTGCACACAATCACATGTCACCGCTGTAAATAAATACACCTTGAACACAATCTGCTTCATGTGTCCTGGGTTTATTCAACGATGTGCAATCGCCACCATAAGCAGAAATGCATCTGCTGTGTGGTATGTCGATGGGACAGGAGAGGCTGTAGGGACCTAGGGGTGAAAAACAGAACAAGAGTACATTCAATGAGTGTGTCACACACTCATCACACAGTACTTGTCACCAACTACAAGCAATGTACACACATCACACAGAGCAACAGGGCACACTGCTACAGCCGCTGCCAGTGGCATACCAACCTGGACATGGACCATTGACACACAGCACTCAGTGAACAAAAGGCCCCCGTGACAGAGCACACATACACCTGCACAACTACAGCTACATCAGCCGTCGTACATGGACACTCACCGTCAAGTGAAGTAGCGGGCGATGAGCTGCTGACGCACATTCACAGCTTCCTCCTCTCCACTGTCCTCTTCACTCGAGCTGTCCTGGTCTGCAGGCTGGGGCCCTGGCTGATCTCCGTCATCCACAAATAGGGGGATCTGCTTGCGATTAGCCAGATTGTGCAGCATGCAGCAAGCCACTATTATCTGGCACACCTTCTGTGGGGAGTACGCCAGTGCACCCCCGGTGCGGTCCAGGCATCTGAACCTGGACTTGAGGAGGCCAAAGGTACGCTCAACCACACGTCTGGTCCTCCCATGTGCCTCATTGTAGCGGACATCAGCTGGGGTACGAGGATGTCGTAATGGGATGAGCAGCCAGGGCCCATTCGGGTAAGCAGAGTCACCTGGGTGTGAGGGACACAGAGAATCGTTGCAATTCCAACTGGACACAATACAGCATCGCACAGCCAGCACACTGCACTACTCCACATACTCACCAACAATCCAAGCACGGTCCCGTTGCAGATTGGTCATCAGACGTGGTAGGATGCTGTTGCGCATGATGTGCGCGTCATGTTCCGATCCTGGAAACTTCGTACACACGTGTGAAATGACCATGTCCGCAAGGCACACCACTTGCACATTCAGGGAGTGGGTGTGCTTCCTATTGCGGTAGAGGTGCTCAGTGGCCTGTGGTGCAACAAGGCCAACATGGGTGCAATCAATTGCACCAACAACGTGGGGGATCCGTCCAAGGGCATAGAAATCACCCTTCACTGCCGCCAATTCACGAGCCCTGGGGAATCGTATGTACCTGTTCCTGTACAGCATCATAGCTGACAGTACATCCCTCAGCACCATGCAGAACATGGGCTGGGACATCCCACCTCCACTGCCCACTGTGTGTTGGAATGACCCAGTGGCGAAGAAATGCAGTGCAGCCATCACCTTAGCCGTGGGGGTGAATGCTGTTGGATACACCCTGCCAGGACGGAGGTGGGGTTCCAACATGGCACATAGACGATGCAGGGTGGGTCGGTCCAGACGATATTTACGGATGACCTCTACATCCTCCATGTCTGACAGCAATTGGTAGGGGCGATGAATGTTTGGTCTCTGCCTAGGAAGGATGGAAGTGGACACATGTCAAAGCAACACGCCACATGGCATATTCACATACACAAAACATAAATGACTGAGCAGGCAATTGAATAACAGAACAGCTGACAAGTAGGGACAGCACAGCCACAATACACTTACACAGGTCCCCTACCAATAGCAATGGGCAGTGACACACCCCATTGCTATGAGCATGCACATGGGGATCTAGGCCTCAATCACTTGTAAGGCATGCTGATGGTAACAGACTGCATATTCGGCAAGCGGCAACACCACGGCAACATGACTAGCTGCTGTGCATCACACTGCTTCCGAGGCTGGGTGTGTAGGGCACACACCAACAACGCTATGGACACAGGCTGAGCGGCCAAAACAAGTGGGACCTGTGGCATGAGGGGATATGAGACAGTCATTGATGTCACTACTGCACCCTATGTACAGCACTGTACGGATCACACCTCCAGAAACATTGACAGGTGTACACATTGACAGCCCCATGCCAACACGGCTGTGTGCTTGCAATTACACATCACAAGTGACACGTATCATTGCACGTGCCAAGTGGCAGATGTACATAGTGAAAGATGGCATGTGTGTGCATATGCATATCCCATGCTCCCATGCCAATGTGTACATGATGAGGTGCCAACAGACCTGTGGAGGCTGAGCACTGGCCGTCCCTGCCTATGCACACAGCATGTTGTGGCCCTGTCCATTGTGGACCTGCACCCACACGCAAATCATGGCCACACCTGCAGATGCATTGCGCACATCATACTGTGTGGTGCACATGGCATCAGCGGACTGTACCCGCCATGGGCCAGGCCCTTACGGCCAACTCCAATGACCCTCGCGGCTGCACCCTGCGTGTTCCACTGTGGAGGTAGACGTCCATGGCCAGCTGGGAGCAGGCCAACGTCTGCAATTGAAGCTGCCAGACATGGTACACGAATTGCAGCAGCTTGTACCGACTGACACTGCCCCAGGGGGTTATATGTGTGTGTGAGTGGGACAGGCATAACCACAGCTACCTGGCACTGCAGCCTGGCACCCCTCGACAACACCTGCTGCTGCCACCACTCCACCTACACATGGATGCCACCACTCCACCTACACATGGATGACGCTGAAGACATGTCCAGGTCCACTCACCAGCGAGGAGCTGGAGAACCTGGATTCCGAGCTCCACGCACACACTGCACATGGATATTCCTTGCGAAAGTTGTGTGTGAGAGACAACTGCAGTGTGTGTGGGTGTGCATGTGGGGGACACATGTCGTTGCTCCGCAGCACTATGAGTCAGAGCCTGTGGTGTTCAAACATGCACTGCTCACCATGCTGACTGCAGGTGGCATGGGTATGTGAGCTCTCAGGCGCTTTGACCTGTCTGTCCCTCCCGAGTGGTGGTACATGGCAACTTCATGTCAGACATCCAGTGACACAGACAATTGGCAATGCAGGTCTCAGTGCACTTGTTGGTCGTGTGGAAGTCAGGCTGGGGCCATGCTGCCCTTCTCAGTCCCAGCAGGCCTGGCCTGGCCTGCACATTGACTGCACAATGCCAGTAGGTGCCGACACAGACTGCCTAGTGGGTTACATGTGTCTCCTGTTCAGGACCCTCCGGATGAGCGCTTACTCTGCACTGTCGATTGGACACACCATGACTCGTGATAGGGATGTGTGTGAGAGATAGTGGCACTGAATGTGACCTTCGTTGCGGGGTGGGCCATGCACAGGGCGAGTACGCTGATGGTTGCGCAGTGTTGGTCACAGTGGGTACACCCACACAGATGTGTTGCCTTGTGATCTTTTCCAAGGTCCGCCAGACAATGGACAGTGGATGTGGGCAGGCTACACATTGCTCGATGTGCTGTCTATATGCATGTGCCTTCACACCAGGCACAACTGCCCCTGCACTCAGTGCTGGGTCTGTTGAGCTGATGCACCATCTGTGCGTGGGGCAGACAGCTCTGCTCACTTCCGTCATTGCCCCTGACATCACTTTGCCGCAGGTGACATGGATCATGGAGGGCCCACATGTACGCGTGGGTGGACTACACATGAGTGTCCAATGGTTGTCACCCCCAGTCAGTGCTTCGAATGGGTAGAATGTGGTGCTGGTACTCATTTTAATGTGTCGAGTGGGCGGGGCTGGGTGCGGGGCAAGACATGGGAAGTTCATCGGCTGATCTACTAGTTGCAATACACACGAGACAAGTCTTTTTCCGACCACATCAGGGTCATTCCTTAAACTGGCTGAGATTCAAACAGTCATCTTTTGCACTGTCCTCATGGCCTCCCCTCGCTCACCCCAATATGCGTTTGCACCTGAGCAGCTAGCGCATGCACAAGCAGCTCCAAGCTCGCCCCAGAGAGGCCAAGGAGTGTATGTGTGGGTCCAGTTGAACAAGTGGTCTGTCTCACGGCATAATAAGTGGCGGGACGCCGTCCACCTGCGTGGTGCCCCGACTCGAGACACGGGCAACATTGACAATGCATGACAGGCTCCGCAGTCCGGATACACCACCTGCAACACACAGAGGCTGTAGCTGCCCTAGCGGGCCAGGCCGCGTCCAACTGGAGCTCATGGCCCCACACATTCACTCTTTGGCCTCTCTGGGGCGAGCTTGGAGCTGCTTGTGCACGCGCTGGCTTCTCTGTTGCAATGGCATGTAACGTGTGTGGGTGTATTGTCGATGGGTGGGATGGTGCGAGCCACCTTCCGTGACGTCACTCCTGCTTGTGATGTGTGCGTCCCCCCACTACTTCCATTTGACTTAAGCCATACTACACATTGAGGATGTGTTGCCTGCGTGATGTGACCAGGAGGAGTGCGCCATGACCTCTCACCCACCATGCTCTACTGCCATCCCGTGCCCTGGATTGCCTGTGCAAGTGGACAATGTTGGGGATACACCAGGTCGACAGTGGATGTGAGTGCCTTGGCAAGGGCCTGGCGGACGCACAGCAGTATCCAGCATGTCCACGGAGGGTGGGCTGACGTCTACACTTGATGCGGCATTGATCGTGTGCCCGCCTGTTGTGCACACACGAGTTCACATTCATCACCAGACTGGTGTTCTTTACAAATTCCCAGGAGGGCGCCAATGTACTGTTCCTGAATCCTCCCAACACAGCGTGTTTCAACATTGCATGTGCGCACCTACCCGTCACACCCACCCACCTGAGCCATGCGTAACTCCCGCTTCACATGACACATGTGTGTCTTCCACAGTTGTGCTACTCATTTGCGTTGTCATCCAATGACAGTGGACTACATGGTCATCTCACGACTGCCGTGTACTTCACACACTCTCATCCTCTCTTATTCGTATTTGTGAAATGAATCAGCAGAGACACATTTTTGCTTCAAAACATGTATTGGGACTTATGTCCTCTGTGATGCAGTATAGTGGACACTACTGGCAGCGAAATGCATGTGGAGGATATACTCAGCATGATTGCACATAGCATAGGGTGTAGGGGTACATGTCATTAGTTGTTGACTGTGGGATGTGTGCTTCAGAGTTACAACTGCTTAGCCGTTGGTGTGCTAATGTACATTTGCTAATTACTGTGGTGCTGCTGACTTTGACACAGACAGTATACATTTAGCCTACCAGTCCGCTTGTCATCATGGGCACAGTGCATCTCAGTTCCATGTTACAGGTTTGCTGCTATAGTTACTCATACACACGTGCGTGGAGGTGACATCAGGGCATGGGCTTACGTGCATGCAACGGCGTCCCACTTGTTGTTGCGATGTGGTGGGTACTGGCCATGTCACAGTCACTGGGCTCATGTTGTTGGTGGATGCACTTGGTGTCCATGCAAAGGTCCTGGCACGGACGTTCAGAGGGAGGTGAGGTGACAGCTCTCACATACTACAGCAGGACTATTACTGTCCACTGACCGGTGCATATGTTCATGGGCGCAGGATCCATATCATGGCATGGTTGTACATTCAGTTCTGTCCATGTGGTTGCCATACACAAATCACATGCCTCTGACTCCCCCTGTTCATGCAGAGTTACTGGATGTGATGAGGAACAGGGTGCATGTCCCGAAACTATCAGATGTCATGCAGTGTAGCTGATGATGTGGTGTCAGTTGCAGGTTGTATGGTATAGTTGTTGTACTGGTAACTGCCTAGTCCGTGCGGAAGCCAAGCATGGGTACGGTGTGGGACATCATTGCTCAATTGGGGGTATGGCGGCGGGGCCCGACGAATTGACAGGTTGTCAGGTATGCAATACCTTCCAGCAGGGCTTCCATGGCATTGGTGGTGGACATGGATGCCATCCAATGTAGTGGATGGTGGCTGTCAAGGTGTTGGTCGTGAGTTGTCCCTTGTAGGAGCATGATGGGACATGTTGGATGACATTCGATGTAACTGTAATCCATTATCCGTCGTGTGGAGGCACAGTGGTCCCATTGCAGTCTGGGTCCGATAGTAGCCACATATGCCATGCCCCCATAGGCTGAACAGACCCTGTCGTGGACGTCCAGGGGTTGAATAGTTGTAGCAGGTCCGCCCTTGGACATGCCGGGTTGGAGAGACATAAATCCACAGGATAGTAGAAGGGACACCTCCGACAGTAGAAGACGGGGATGACGCAGCTGAACAATGCGATGCGGTAAGTTAGTCGGTAACTTACGTTCAGCAAGGCCAGATTGTCACATCCCAATATCTGTATCAGGTTATGTTTGTACAGCTTGATCTGTCTGGCGTAGTTGGGTAGGTGTGGTGCAAGTGCCATTTTGCTGCAGGGCGCTGTGGTGGCGTGCTCCGGCTGTCTGTGCAGTCTGCAGAGTGCAACTTCCGACGTTGCTGGGAATTCTGTAATGGTCGTAGGGAGGCAGGACTTGTGTTATGTTGGCTTGTGCGGAGGACACGGGCCCTCATCCCACATGCTTCTCTGAATGGTCAAGGTCAGTGGTGTCTGACTCCTTCCAGATAACTTGCATGTGAACCACATGGGGGAGTGTTATCATTTCTTTTTTCCGTTGTGAATGTTCTTTGGTGTTATGCGCTATCTGCCCTGTGGCCGCTTCCCTCTGCATGCCTGTGTTGGGCTTTCTTTGGTGCAATGACTGTTGTCTCCGGCTTGTTTAGTCGGGATGTGGTTTCAGAGTGGGAATGGAAGGTCATTCAGTGCTGTCTCCTCTCCCGTGTGTGGGCAGCAGTCTGCGTTTCCGCTATGCGTTGGGCCTTGTGTTATAATTGGTCCCACCTGTTGTCTGTCCCCGGGATCTTTGATGTTGCGTATTGCATGTCTTGTTATTGGGTGCAGGGTGGCATCAGTGTTTCTGTGTGGTACTGGCGTACCTTTTCCCGAGGGGGTCCATGTTCTGCTGGGTGATTTTGCCGCCGCTGTGTGCTTCGCCGTGTTTTGCACACAGGGGTGTGTCCTAATTTGGCGTGACATCACTGTCATGATCGGGTCACTTGTGTGACGTCAGGTTGGCAACAGTGAATTGCCGGTTAGGGACATGACTGTGGCAGGGCTGTCACGTGATATGTGCGCTCTGGGTGGTGCTGGTGTGTGTGGTGTTTGGTTGTGACCCTGTGTTGTTTGTGTGCGGCGCATGCATTGCGCTGCCGTTGGCCTCTGCATTGTGCGCATGTGTGGGTGCAGTGGTGGATGTGTCGTGTCCACGCAGGGGTGTCGGGGGGCCATGTACAGTTTTCCCGCCCTTGCACTGTGTGCGCTGTTTGCGTGCCCCTGTTGTGTGTCTGCCTACCTGCGTCGCCGCGGTGCGTTGACTCCTGGGTGCTGCATCAGGTAGAGCATGGGGAGGGCCTGCAGTGCTGGATTCATGCTCGGGGGGTCCGCCTCTTTGCTATCCGTACTGTGCGTTTGGTTTTCCGCCTTGCTTTCACGTGCGGTGTCTCTTAGCCGGTGGAACTGTTTGGTTGTGGCATCGTAATTTGTTCGCCGGGCGGTACGTAATTTTGTCGGGCGTTGTGTCTCCATTAGGCCGCGCCGCTCCGTGGACGGGCGCACTTTGATGGCGGAGGGCGTAGCTGGCTTACGGGCGGTGTTTGGCTGACTTTTCACATCCTAATTGGGCGGGCGTGTGTGCTGTGGCGGGCGGACGGTAACTAGTGCTTTTTGCATCCGCCAGCACGGCGGTGGTGCTTCCGCCCGCCATCCTAATGGGCCCCTTTGTTTTGAAATCAAAGTCTGTGATCAGGAGCAATCTGGCAGAGTTTCCTCTTCTTTTTTCTTGTAGCGTTGAAGTGGAAATGAACATAACTTTTTCTTTGCTTTTATACTGTTTAATTAATTAGTTCATTTTTGTTATTGGTGCTTTTTGTTAGTGGTAGCATTCTATTTGTTGTTGTGCAAGCTTTGTATTTTTTTTATCAGTTTGATTCCTTATATGGAAAACGCTAATTAAGAAATTGTTACCCTTTTTTTTTTTTTTACCATATTCTGTTGGTGAAATGTGTTTTATAATTATTAAAATGTTATATATTTAGTGTATTATATGTTTAAAGTATTTATTTATTTAGGAGTAAAGTGATATTTACTAAAATAATTTTTTTGGGTGTTAATGTGTTTGCAAAATATATTTTTATATTTATTAAATGTTTTGTATATGTTTATATTGTGAAAATGTATTTTTTCCTGAAGATATATTTAATTTACTGTGTATCAGTTATTCGGATTTATAAAAAAACGATAATATTGGCTGTCTATATTTTGGGAGTCGATATTATGGCTCTTTGTTAGTTATTTGAATGTATTTCGATAATTTTTGTTTCGATATTTTGATGTTCAATAAAGTTAGAAACGATATTTATTTTAGTCGATATAGTGGTTTCGATATTTTAGTGTTTTGTTTAAGTATTGGTGGTCGATATTCTAGTTTTCAATAATTTGGCGACTATATTTTGTAAAGTCGATATTTTGTCCCTCGATATTAAGTCACTGATCCGTAAGTGGGTGTGTGAGTGGGTGTGTGGGTCTGTGAGTAGGTGTGTGAGTGGTTCTCTGGGTCTCTGAGTAGATGTATCAGTGACTGTATGGGTGTGAGAGTGGGTGTGTGAGTGGCTGTATGTATATGTGACTGGGTGTGTGAGTGGCTGTCTGAGTGTGTAAATGAGTGTGTGTTTGGTTTCATGAGTCTCTGGGTAGGTGAGTGCCTGTGTGGGTATATGAGTGGGTGTGCTAGTGGTTCCCTGTGTCTCTGAGTGGATGTATCAGTGACTGTATGCATATGTGAGAGGGTACATGAGTGGCTGTATGGATGTGTGAGTGGGTGTGTCAGTGGTTGCATGTGTGTGTCATTGGTTTTGCTGTATGGGTGTGTGAGTGGGTGAGTAAGTGGCTGTGTGGGAGTATGAGTGGGTGTGTAAGTGGCTATACGGGTGTGTATGTGGCTGTGTGAGTAGGTGTGTGGATCTGTGAGTGGTTCTCTGGGTCTTTGAGTAGGTATGTGAGTGAATGTATGGGTGTGTGAGAGGGTGTGTGAGTGGCTGTATGGGTGTGTGAGTTGGTGTGCGAGTGGGTGTATGGATGTGGGAGTAGGTGTGTGAGTGGTTGTGTGGGGGTATGAGAAAGTGTATGAGTGGACCTTTGAGTGGGTTCACACCGGGGCTATGCTGAGTGCCACAGTGGATCAGTGAACCCTTGTACATGGAAACATGACTTCACATTTTCTTGCCCATGAGGAGTCCCTGACACACCCCCTCCATCAGTTCCATGAGGGTCAGGATACCTGTATCCTGACCCCATATATCCTATACTTACTTCCCCACCCCGGGAACCATGTCCCGATTCACAAAATGGCAGCCACAACCTTTCTTTCAAATTACAGGTAGTCAATCACGGAATTGCTGTTGGCGGGTGAAGCCGCGGAACCACCGCAGTAGACCCCCAGTGGATCCATATTTCTAGATATGCATAAACTTTTTTCTTAATAACTCCATAACTACTGAACAGATTTACACCAAATTACAAAAAGCACTCTTTCTGAACCAAGATCTAGTTTTCTGTCAAATTTGGTGCAATTCTGTTTAGTGGTTCAGGCTGTAGTCTTGACTAAAGTCCCTATGGGAAATTGCATGGGGAACACATGTTTTAGGACCCTCCCTTTTTCTCGGTCCCCGCTTGACGGATCACCCCAAAACTTTCTAGACAGCAGCTGAAGTGAGCAGCCGACTAATTTTGAAATTTTCGTGAAGATTCATCAAACAGCAACACAGTTATAAGCAAAACAAAAAATGCTTCCTCTATGAGAACTAGGGCCTAACTATAACTACCTACTGGTGAAACACATATATATATACATATCATCAATGGGAAATTATAGTTAGGATAGTGTTTCCATAGGAAATGCATTTTTTGTGTTGCTAATAACTTTAGAATCTCCATGAAACTTTCCAAAAAAGTGCTTGCTTTTGCCTAGTTTGCAAGGATCCGTGAATCCACGGCAAGATGTAAAAGAAAAAAGCTCGGACTACTGTGCTAGTTTTTTTATGCCCCCCGTATGGCCAGGTCCCGGTGGGAAATATTTACAATGTGAAGGATGGGGTGCATTTTGCCCCTTCCCCGGGTAGTTTTCAGCCCCAGGGACCCCATCCCCATGTGATAAGGGGAAGGGGCACATGGCCCACCTCTCCAGACTGATTTCAGCCCCAGGGACACCATCACTTGGGGCCCAGCTGTGTAATAAAGGGAGAGGGGGCTTGCAGCCCCCTCTATGGGCTGATTCTGGCCCTAACTGCGGCTGTAATTAGGACAGGGAGGGAGGCATGTGGCCCCCTCCCGAGCCATTTTTGGCCCCGGGACCCCATCCCATGGGGTCCAGCAGTGTAATGAAGGGGGAGGGTGGCATGCGTTCCCCTCCCAGGCTGATTTTGGCCCCGGGGGCCCCATCCCCAGGCCCGGCCATGTAAGAGGGTGGGGGGCTGCATATCCCACTCCCTGAGCTGTTAATAGCCTAGTTGGGGTGGTGTCATCCCTGCGCTGGTGCTCTAACGAGGTGGCTGCCTTGTACAATTCATAGCCTTCCACCATGTAAGTGTACCACACAAATTTTCCTATACTTGGATATATTCAGCAGGATCACTAGTCGGATGTGTGATGGGCACTGCATCTGTGATGGGCACAGCACACCAAGATGGCCGACAGGTGAGGAGCTCCGACCGGGAGCTCCCCGGCCAGGGATTACCTTTTTGGCTCTGGTCCCCCGGAGTCTACCCCCTCCTTGGACCCTTCTGCTCACCTGGGATTGGTGTGGAGTGTGGTCAATTGCGCACTTTGGTCCGCGTTTGTTGAGGTTAGCCGAGTGCTCTGCCGACAAGATGGCGCCCAACACATGTTGAGACCTTTCCAACAGCATTTGATGCATTGTGTCAGTGGGATCCCATGCAACTAATCCAGCGTCCCATCTAACTCCTGTGTCCTTAATGCCTTGTAGCTGCACCTCTTTGTAGTCATTGGCAGCGGCTGCGCACCGTCCCTCTGCATACTAAACACCCCTCTGAGCGAGACGTTTCCACTACATCCACCTCTAGGGAACCTCTTTCCTTTGACGTCGCCAGCGATCTCTCCCTACGTCCTCCGACCTGGGGGAGCTGGAGGACGAGGCAGACGGCGCCTCCCAGTAACACCGGGACTAATGCCTTCGTTTGAGCTATGATGATGCCCCACGGGCTGAAACTAAAACTGTTTGTACTTACCGCGGAGCCCGAGTACCCTTGGCCGATGTCCGGTGGAGCTGTCCTAAGCAGCTATAGAGGAGTTTGGCTCTGGTTCTCTCCCTCGGCCGTCACCTACCCAGCCGGACATCGGACATTGTTTTTCACGGTTTTGTCTGTCCTTCACTTTGACTTCTTTGTCAGATTTGTCCCCCCTGTGTAGTGTAGCTCCTATTTCCCTAATAGGCTCTGCGCATTGGAATAATATATCCTATAGGTTTGACATAGGACTAAGGTCAGTATGTCCCTATCGAGTATATTAAACTTAATTACTTGTGCCAGCTAGCTCAGAGGCCACTAGAAACTCCTTGATGACAAGAAGGGAGTAGTTTCTGGCAGCCGCAAAACATGACCACTTTGTTTCCCTTTAGAATCAGAACGTGTCCCAGAGTCGTGGAAACAATAGATAACTATTTCACTCAGCTCAATCGTGCATGCTTAGTTTTCTCCAAGTTACACAGAAAGAACAGACGGGCGTTTCAAAAAAAGATTTATTGAACAGTCTTGTTTCTGGCGTAAGTAAAATGTGCTGTTACGATCACAAGACAGTATGCGAGATAAATAATGTACAGTGTGAGCAGTAGAAACAAATAATACTGCGATAGCATTATCTTTTAGTATATATGCATTTACATAAATGACACAGACTAAAAATGCGAGTACTCATACGATGCATTTCTAATCTAGTTCTACCCCAATGTACCTAACCTAACCTAGGTGTAGGGAGAGGTATGAAGTAGGTGAAGTATTCCTTACTATGGTATACTAAGAGTATGTTAAGCCCAGTATGCCTAGTATGCCTAGTATGCCAAGAGTCCCTCTAGGTTCTAGTCAGCTCCATACCTTAAGAATGAGAGAGGTAGGAATCTCTTGCCAGACTCGAACTCCAACACCCCGCAAGGGAAGTCAGATCACTGGAAGCTGGACTCTCTGCGTGCAGGGATGACAGCGTCTTCTCAGTGCGTCAGGCCAGGAAACGGGCTCCTCTGAAGTCGAGGTCTCCTCTGATTTACAGGGGCTAGGGAAGGTATATTTATACCTGAGAAGTACCTAAGAATGTTAGTATTGACGTGAGTCGGACAGCGGAAGACGTCATGAATGAACCCCTAAGGAATAATGGTTCATGCATAATATATGAGTCCTTGAAGAAATCAATAGTCCTGGGCTAGGGAAACTCCCGCAGCCTAAGGGTCTGTTCTTCATGAACTCGTTGTGACGTTAGGGTGGACGGATATCAGAGACCATGCCTGTATTTTGAGTGCACGGTTTAATGCCTAAATAAGGGCTGGGATTTTATGCCTATATAAGGGCAGGGCGAATTGTGCCTATATAAGGACATGATACTGGAAAGCCCGTTTATGGACACCCTAAGAGGAATACAACACCCACTCCACTTTCGTGTGTACGATAAAACTAAAATGCTAAACATTTAAAATACTAAACATTAAGGGGCCGATTCTGATGCGGGTTGGAAAAGCTTCCCGACCGAATCGGTTGGGAAATGGTGTCCGACCCACTCGGATCGGGAAAGTCCGACCGGCGGAGTAGGATGCATCCGGATGCTTCCAGATACGATTTGGTTGAACTCCCATTGACTTGAATGGGAACATTTGTTCCTAACCGCATCAGAATTGGGCCCTCGGTCGGGAAGACACATTCCCGATCCGATTTGGAAGGAGCAAATGCCGTTAGGAGGCCTTCCTAACCGCATCAGAATCAGGCCCTCGGTCGGGAAGCTTTTCCAACCCGCATCAGAATTGGGCCCTCAATGGAGTACCGCATATTTAAAAAATATTTCTTAAAAGCATTAAAAAACATAGTAAAAAATGCAAAAGGTACTGTACATCTGAAGCAAATGCTTTTCATTTCAGGCATAAAGTTCGAAAATAAATGCAATTGGAATGAAATAAGCAGTAATTTACATGTGACAGAAAATGATCGATAAGTTGTTCAAAAATCAAAGTCATTTCATGTCATGAAAATTAATGAACTGTTCTAGACACACAAGATGACTAAGTGTCCGTGGAAGTACCGTGAAGTCTGTACTATAAGGCTAGTTCTACTTTAAGCAGATTGAAGTGCCATTTTCGTTCAAAAAATGGGAAAAAAAGTTCAATTTTGGTAGAGTTCCAAGTTTTTGGAAAATGAAGGCCAAATTGTTACTGCATCTCTGGAACACTGTATGCTGAATCAGAGTCAGTTTACGGGTCTGGTGTAAACATGAGATCATCTATTTCTATAGACAAAACATCATCCACTGAAGTTGGTGTCAGTTGGAACACCTCGTGTAGTAGATTAATTGCACAGAGATGTGAAGCATCGCTTCCAGCATAGGTTGCCGTAGCAATGTTCGCGTCCGTTGTTACCTGTGTGCCTGTAGATCTTTCTCGTACCTCAGCAGCAGCCGGAAGCGTCTGTGAGATCTCAATGAATGCTGACATCAGGATTGGTAGCCTCTGGGGACAACACAGAGCATGGGCCGTTATCGGGACCAGCAAAGTATCGACGTCCGTTGGCGTTGCTGATGGAAATGTGAGACAAGTGTCTAACACGCATTCTTCACCGCATAGCAGGCATCGTAGAACAGGTAAGATGCAATCTTGCCAGATTGGTCTGAATGACAGGAACCACGTGGTATTCAGGTCCCGTAGACGAGTCATGCCCAATAGCTGTACTATTCGCTCACGGCACTTTCGTTCAAGGAGAGCTTTCTCCATTTCGCTCGGAGTGATGTCTGCGAATAGGCTGGCCATAGCGCAATAGCAGGAAGAGAAATAGAATTCTGGCAACAAGTGCTAGAATTAATGGTATGCCACCAAACACCGAATGTGCAAAGTTCGGGATTATTCCGAGTATTGCCTGGAAAGGTGCTAACAGACCGGAGCAGATGCTCTTAAATACATGTACAATTCCGGTTGTTTCAGACATGTTAAAGATACGTCCTATCATTTCCACGAAATGTATAGGGCAGTTTGTACGTATTAAAGTCTGTATCTCAGCCGAAGTCCTTGCTACTTGTAGATCATAGGTTTCTTTGGCCGAGGTCAAAGGCACTGTTTTCTGTAAAAGCACGGCTTTCATTCTGCTCAAAGTATCAAATCTTATAAAAGAGACGTTCAGCGAAGGCCATAGAGGCGACTCCCTGACTGTGTCTATTGGGGCAAACAATACTTGCATACAGCAAGTGACCCTGGAGTTGACCGTTACTAGATATGGGATGCCTGGCAGCATGCCGCAGCAACTCTGATCATTCAACATGAGGTAACTCCCATTAGAAAGTCTTCCAAACGTTAGATTAATCACAGCAGCTGGTGTACCCTGCTGATGGCAAGACAAATTTGCCACAGAACCATTACAAGCCCCGTGTAAAGAAATGTCCTGACATATAAGTGAACCGCTCAGTGCACGTTTACAGTGTGTACCGCTCAAAAACACTTCACGATCCCCACTCCAACATCTATATGTATACGGTAAATCCCAAGATGTCTTAATGTATTCCTTACCCAACCTTTCATATTTGCCTGCTTGCATTTGTCTGAGGCAATACTGAAACGGAAAAGTAGTCACAGGTAATGTTATTTTGCCATGAATAAGCCATTCTGTAGCTGGTTTTTCTGCCACTGTGAATGGTAGCTTTTCCAGTTTTTCAATGCTCAGTACTGTATACCTTGCTCCTCTTTGTGCCAATTCGATCTGTTTATCAGTCAGATTGTATTCTGCAAACAGAATTGAACGTGTTGATAAAACGCCAAGGCACATAGCCCGCTCGCAAAGATTGCAGCGTCCAGCTTAATAACACAATAGAACGTAATTGAGACTGACCGTGTTGTAACATCGCCAAATCTTGTTCTAGTATGTCGATAGCAGAGGATACAATGCCATCCAATGAATATATTCTGGAGGACAACGTTGTTAACCCATTGTCGACCACAGAGAGTGTTTTCTCTAAATTAATACGATCAAGTTCACGTATTCGTTCTGCGGCCTCCATCTGTGATATTTTCCATGCTTCATTATAGGCAGCATAAATGCCGGCATATATGAAACGTTTTTGACGCGGTTTTCTTGGTCCAAGCAAGAATTCCCTAAGGTCTGCGTCCTTTTTAAGTAAGGATAAGTGTTGTTTCACATCCTGTAGTGTAGACTTATGCAGCCAATCGAGGCATAATTTTCCTACACTGTATGTTGTTACTACCCCCGGATGCTGTCTTTGGACGTATCTTGGGTCTGGCCTATTAATAGTAAAGCCCTGAGTTTTATTCAGGAATCTTTCCTGACAGTTATTCGTGTATGTGGGCCAGATCAACCATTTTTTCCAAACAGGATTAGATCTGTTGAGTTGTAGTATATTGTCAACTGTCACCACAGCATGTGTATCGTTATCACTTGCAGGTGTTGGTACAGAAGGTGTGTTCATCTCCTTGATCTTGGCTAATCCAAGACAAGATGTTTGTTGGATGGTTTCATTCAAGAACATTATTTGTTCAGGGATGATACAGGCTCTAAATAAAGCTTCTATCCCCTGCACTTGCCAATCTTTAGTACCCCAGACAGTTTTTGTGTCTATTGTGTCTTTCCATAAGTCGAAACCCTGTCTAGACAGTTGGGCAATAAATGCTGCAGAGTAAATCTGTTTTGTATTAGTTAACATAATTTTCAGTCCTGTCTTGTTTGGTGGGCAGTCAAAATATCGGAAATAAAATATCGACATACACTAATATCGAAGTCACAATATCGAAGGGACAGAATATCGATGTTAAGAATATCGATGGACAGAATATCGACCCTAAGGTAAGTAATATCGAATTTTTTTATATCGATGTAAGTAATATCGAAGTTAGTAATATCGAAATCAAATATATCGATGTTACTAATATTGATGTTACTAATATCGAGATTTGTATTATTGTTATGTATTTTGTTATGTTTTTAATATGTATGTGTTATATGTTTTTTTGTGAAGTGTTCTACTTGTCTAAAAATATATGTATACAATTTTTATATGTTAATAATGTTTTTTTAAGTTATTGTTTTTTTTTTGTACCGTAGCGGGTTGTGGGTTTATAGGGGACTAGGGTGGGAAGTAATTTAATTATACTAAATTAATTATTAATTTTTAGGAATTATAAATTAATGTTAATTATTTTTTACATTTAAGTTCTGTAGCGGGTTGTGGGTTTATAGGGGAATAGGGTGGGAAGTAATTTAATTGTAATTAAGTTATAATTTATTTTAATTAATTGGTATTGATAATTATATTATTGTTAATTAATTAATAATTGGTAATTAATTTTTATTAATTAGTTATTAATTTTTATTAACTTATTAATTCGTCATTATGTAATTTAATTGTAATTAAGTTATAATTTATTTTAATTAATTGGTATTGATAATTATATTATTGTTAATTAATTAATAATTGGTAATTAATTTTTATTAATTGGTTATTAATTTTTATTAATTGATTAATTGATCATTATGTTAAGTGTATTATTTTATTATTGAAGTGTGTTGTGCGTTTATAGGGGAATACTTTTGGAAGTAATTGAAATCTAATTAAGTAATTATTAAATTTATTTTTGGGTATTGATAATTAATTTATTGGACATTAATTATTAATTGGTAATTTTTTTAATTATAATTTTTTGGTTCTAAAAATTAATTTATTGTTGATTTATCATCAATTGGTAATTAAATATTATTAAATATTATTTATTGATAAATTTAATTAATATATTAAGAAGTAATTATTAATTGATAATTAATGTTTAATTATTATTATTTTTGGTATAAAAAAGCATTTAATTGTTCAATATTAGTTAATTAGTAATTAAGGGGCCCATTACGATGGCGGGCGGAAGCACCACCGCCGTGCTGGCGGATGCAAAAACCACCAGTTACCGCCGGCACGCAGCAGTCCACACGCCCGCCCAATTACGATGCGAAAAGTAGGCCAAACACCGCCGGCAAGCCAGCAACACCGTCCGCCATCAAAGTGCGCCCGTTCACGTAGCGGCGCAGCACAACTGACACACACCGTCCGACGAAACACGTCCCGCCCGGCGCATAAATTACGATGCCGCAAACAAACGGCTCCCACGGCCAAGAGATACCGTACGACAAACCGAAGCGGTAACACGGATGCCGAGCACGGACAACGAAGAAGCGGCTCCCCGAGCATGAATCCAGCACTGCAGGCCCTCCCCATGCTCCTGCACCACCAAGGACGCAACGTACCGCGGAGACGCAGGTAGGCACACACACAACAAGTGCACGCAAACAGCGCACACAGTGCAAGGGCGGAAAAAGCGGACAACCCCCCACCAGCGCGTGTACACTACACATCCACCATTGCATCCACATATGACACACAGGCCAAATCATAACATCGCGTAACACATGTGTACACACCACCTGGGACTAGGAACCAACCACCCCGTCACGGCCCCAAAGCGCCGATGACGCCGCCACCACATGCGCACAACGCAGAGGCCAACCGCAGCGCCATGCATGCGTCGCACACAGACACAGGGACACAACCAAGCAGCACACACATCAGCCCCACCCCGAACGCACATGACACGTGACAGGCCTGCCACAGACATGTCCCCAACGCCCAATTCACGGACAACACCCAACGCCACACAACCGACGCACACATGTCAGTGAAGTCACGCAACAGCAGGACACACCCCAGTGTAACAAACATGGCGTAGCACACAGCGGCGGCAACACCAACTAGGAGAAGCAGGGCCCCTTCGGGAAGAGGAACGCCAGTACCACACTGAAACACCCATACCACCCTGCACATATGAACAAGACATATAAAACGGAACACCAAAGAGCCCGGGGACCGACAACAGGTGGCCCAAGAATAACATTCACACACAAGGCCCAACGCAGAGCGGAAAGGCAGCCTGCCGCCCACACAAGGGAGAGCAGACAGCACTGAATGACCTTCCATTCCAACTCCGAAACCACAGCCCTACGACAGAAGCCGGTGAATACAGCCATTGTCCAAGAATAGACCAACACAGGCATGCCGAGGAGACCGACCACAGGGCAGATAGCGCATATCACAGAAGCACACAACGGACGGGGAAGAAAGAAGAAAACAATTCCCCCATGTCGGCCACATGCAAGTTAATTGGAAGGAGTCACACATCACTGACCTTGAACTGTCTGAGAAGCATGTGGGAAGAGGGCCCGTGTCCTCCAAACAAGCCAACAGAACACAAGTCCTGTCTCCCTACGACTACACAGAGCTCACAGCAACCTCGGAGCGTGCACATTGCAGACTGCACACACAGCCGGAGCATGCCACCACAACGCACCGCTGCGAAATGGCAACCGCAACACACATACCCAACTACGCCGAACAGCTCAAGCTGTACAAAACCAACCTGTTCCATACATTGGGATGCGATCTCCTGTCCCTGCTGAACGTAAGTTACCGACTGACTTACTGCATCACATTGTTCAGCTGCGTCATGCCCGTCTTCTACTGTCGGAGGTGTCCCTACCAGCATCCCGTGGAGATATGCCTCTCCAACCCGGCATGTCTGAAGGCGGACCTGCTACCACTACTCCTCCCTCTGGACGCACACAACAGGGCCTGCTCTGCCTATGGGGGCATGGCGTATGTGGCCAACATCGCACCCGCACTGAAATGGGACCACTGTGCCTCCACACGACGGATCATCGAGAACAGCTACATCGAATGTCACCCAGCATGCCCCATCATGGTCCTCCAAGGGACAACTTACGAACAACACCTTGACAGCCACCATCCGCTACATTGGCTGGCAAACATGTACACCACCAATGACATGGAAGCCCTGCTGGACGGCATCGCATACCTGACAACCTGTAAATTCGTCGGACCACAACGCAGGTTCCCCGAGTGACCTATGATGTCCAACCCCGCACCCATGCTTAGCTTCCGCACGGACTGGCCAGTCACCACCACAACAGCCATACCAAACGACCGGCAACTGTAACCACACCATCAACGACATCGCCATGACATCGGATATGACCGGGACATGCACACTGTTCCCCATCACATCCAGGAACACCCCATGCATCGTGGGAGGCAGTGGCATGGGCTCTGTGTATCGCACCCACATGGACGGAACTGCACGAACAACCAGGACACGACATGGATCCAGCGCACATGGACACACACACCGCTCAGTGGACATGAATAGGTCGCCTGGAGTCTCTGGGTGCTGCACCCCTCCCACCCCCGCCCCGGGAATCCCATACCAGGACCTTTGCATGGACGACAAGTGCATACAACAACAACACGACCCCAGTGACTGTGACATGTCCAGTAACCACCACAGTGCAACAACAAGTGGCACGCCGCTGCATGCACGCAAGCACATGCCCTGATGTCATCTCACATGCACGCGTGCATGAGGAACAACCGCAGCAAACCTGTCACATGGAACTGAGATGGACTGTGCCCATGATGCCAAGCGGTCTGGTAGGCTACATGTATACCGTCTGTGTCAAAGTCCGCAGCTCCGCAGCAATACGTAAATGTACATTAGCACAGCCTTGGCCAAGCAGATGTCACTCTGAAGCCCACATCCCACATGCAACAGCCAATCACATGTAACCCCACACCCTATCCCATTTGCAATCATGCTCAGTATATCCTCAACATGTATTCCGCTGCCAGTAGTGTCCACTATACTGCATCACAGAGGACAGAAGACTCAATATAATGTTTGAAACCAAAACTGTCTCCGCTGACTCATTTCACAAGTACGAATGAGAGAGGATGAGAGTATGTGAAGTACACGGCAGTCGTGACATGACCATGTAGTCCACTGGTATTGGATGTCAACGCAAACGAGTAGCACTACTGTGGAAGACACACATGTGTCGTGTGAAGTCGTATGGACGCAGTGCTCAGGTGGGTGGGTGCGACGGGTAGATGCGCACATGCCAAGTTGGAGCACGCCGTGTTGGGAGGGGTCATGAACAGTACACCACCGCTTCCCTGGGCATTGTGAGAGGACACCTGTCGGGGGGAGTGAACACGTGTGTGCACAGCAGCCGGGCACACGTACAAAGCGGTACCAGGCGCACCTCAGCCCACCCTCTGTGGACAAGCTGGATCCTGTTGTGCGCCCGCCATGCCCCTTGACAAGGCACACACAGCCCCAGTCGACCAGGTGTAACCCCAACATAGTCAATCCGCACAGGCGATACAGGGCACGGGATGGCAGTGGAGCATGGTGTGTGAGAGGTCTCCTCGCGCTCCTCCTGGTCATATCACGCAGGCAATAGAACCTCAACGTCTAGCATGGCACAAGTCAAATGGAAGTGTAGGGGGACGCACCACAGCACGAGCAGCACTGATGTCACGGGAGGTGGCTCGCACCATCCCATCCATTGCCCATCATACCAACCACGCCACATGCCATTGCGACTAAGTGCAAGCGCGTGCGCCACCACCCCCGAGCCCTCCCCAGAGAGGCCAAAGAGTGAATGTGTGGGCCATCAGTCACAGACGGACGCGGCATGGCCGCAAGGGCAGCCACAGCCACTGGGTGTCGCAGGTGGCGGATCCGGAAGGCGAAGACTGTGATGCATAGTCCATGCAGGCCGGGTCTCCATTTGGGGCACCACGCAGGTGGACGGCGTCCCGCAACACATCATACCCTGAAACAGCCCACTCGTGCAACTGGACCCACACATACCCTCCTTGCCCTCTCTGGTGCGAGCTTGGGGCTGCCTGTGCAAGCGCTAGCCTCGCAGGTGAGCATGCATATTGGGGGAGCGAGGGGAGGACATGAGGGCTGGGGCGAAGATGACTGTATCACTGTCAGTTAGTACAAGGGATGACCCAGATGTGGAAAGGAAGAGACGTGTCCCGTGTGTACTGCAACTAGTCGCCAATCCAACTACCCCCCATGTCCGGAATGTAAGCCCGCACCTAGGCCCGCCCATCCGCCACATCGAACATACCACCAGCACGACAACCTTCCCATTCGAAACACTGACTGGGGGTGGCGACCAGTGTACAATCATGTGTAGCCTACCCACGCGTACATGTGGGCCCTCCATGATCCATGTCACCTGCGGCAAAGTCATGACATGCGCAATGAGGGAAGTGAGGAGAGCTGTCCGCCCCACGCGCAGAAGGTGCATCAGCTCCACAGACCCAGCAGCGAGTCCAGCAGGGGTCACATGTGCAGGGGCAGCTGTGCCTGGTGTGAAGGCACATGCATATAGACAGCACATCGACCAATGTGTAGTCTGCCCACATCTACAGTCCATCATCATGCGGACATAGGAATTGAACACAGGGCAACACATCTTAGTGGGTGCACCCACCGTGACCAACAATGCGCAATCATCGACGTACCCGCCCTGTGCATGGCCCCCCACCCAACGGAGGCACATCCAGTGCCACCATCCCACACACACAAGCCTTCCACGGAACATGCTGTGTCCAATGGTCAGTACAGAGTCAGCGCCCATCTGGTGGATCCTGAACAGGAGACACATGCACACACATGCCAGCTCCCACTATGTACGTCTGCCACCTGGCACGTGCAATGTAACCTCTCACCTGTGACGTGTGACTGCAAGCACACAGCCGTCTTGGCATGGGGCTGTCAATGTGGACACCTGTCAATGTTTCGGGAGGTGTGATCCGTACAGTGCTGTACATAGGGTGCAGTGCTGACACCTACTACTGTCTCATATCCCCTCGTGCCACAGGTCCCACTTGTTTTGGCCGCTCAGCCTGTGCCCACATCGTCGTCGTCGTGTGCCATACTCATCCAGCCGCGGAAGCAGTTCCATGCTCAGCAGACATTCATGTTGCCGTGGCGTTGCCGCTTGACGGATATGCAGTCAGTCCCCATCAGCACGCCCCGCAAGTCATTGGGGCCTAGATCCCCATGTGCATGCACATGGCAGTGGTTGGTATCACTAGCCATTGCCATTGTTGGGAGACCTGTGTAAGTGTATTGTGGCCGTGCCGTCCCAGCTTGACAGCTGGGCTGTGGCTCATGTGCTTGCTCAGTCATGTCAGTGATGTGTATGCGAAATTGCTATGTGTCGTGTTGCTTTGACATGTGTCCTCTGCCATTGTCCCTAGGCGGAGACCGAACATTGACCGCCCATACCAATTGCTGGCGGACATGGACGATACAGAGGTTATTAGGAAGTTTCGGCTGGACAGGCCAACCCTGCATCGACTGTGTGCCATGTTAGAACCCCATCTCCGTCCCCGCAGGGTGTATCCGACTGCTGTCACCCCCACGGCTAAGGTGATGGCCGCCATGCATTTCTTCGCCACTGGGTCATTCCAGCACACAGTGGGCATTGGAGGAGGGATGTCCCAGCCCATGTTCAGCAAGGTGCTGAGGGATGTACTGGCAGCCATGATGCTGTACCGAAACAGGTACATCCGCTTCCCCAGGGCTCGTGAATTGGCGGCAGTGAAGGGTGCATTCTATGCCCTTGGCAGAATCCCACACGTCGTTGGAGCCATTGACTGCACACATGTCGGCCTTGTTCCACCACAGGCCACTGAGCACCTGTACCGCAACAGGAAGCACACGCACTCCCTGAATGTGCAAGTGGTGTGCCTTGCGGACATGGTGATCACCCACGTGTGTGCAAAGTTCCCAGGCTCGGCCCATGTCGCACACATAATGCGCAACAGCATCTTGCCACGACTGATGTCCAATATGCAACAGGATCGTGCCTGTATTGTCGGTGAGTATGTGGAGTGGTGTAGCGTGCTGGTTGTGCGATGCTGTCCCCTGTCCAGTTGGAATAGCAACGGTTCTCTGTGTCCCTCACACCCAGGTGACTCTGCGTACCCGAATGGGGCATGGCTGCTCAGTCCATTGAGGAATCCTCGCACCCCAGCAGACGATCGCTACAATGAGGCACATGGGAGGACCAGATGTGTGGTCGAGCGTACCTTTGGCCTCCTCAAGTCCAGGTTCAGGTGCCTGGACCGCACCGGGGTGCGCTGGCGTACTCCCCACAGAAGGTGTGCCGGATAGTGGTGGCGTGCTGCATGCTGCACAATCTGGCCATTCGGAAGCAGATCCCCCTCATCGTGGATGACGGAGATCAACCAGGGCCCCAGCCCGCAGACCAGGACAGCTCGAGTGAGGAGGACAGCGGAGAGGAGGAAGCTGGGAATGTGCGGCAGCAGCTCATCGCCCGCTACTTCACTTGACGGTGAGTGTCCATGTACGACGGCTGATGTGGCTGTATCTGTGCAGGTGTGTGTGTGCTGTGTCAGGGTGGCCGTTTGTTCACTGCGTGCTGTGTGTCAACGCTCCATGGCCAGGGTAGTATGCCACTGTTGGTGGCTGTGGCATTGTGCCCTATTGCTCTGTGCGATGTGTGTACATTGCTTGTAGTTGTTGACATGTACTGTGTGATGGGTGTGTGACACACTCATTGAATGTGCTCCTGTTCTGTCTCCCACCCCTAGGTCCCTACAGGCCCTCCGGATTCAATTGCCATGCCACGCATCAGGTGCCTTTCCGCCCAAGGTGGCCGTTGTATTCCGTACAAATAAAACACAGGGCACAAACAGCAGTTAGTGAAAAAGGTGCATTTATTACAAACTGTGACATGTGATTGTGTGTAAGGTGATGACAAAAGTGGTGCGTGCAGTGACAATGAGCTGTCGGTCATGGCTGCGTGATGCTCAGGGTGTACCCACTGGTTCTATGTCCATAGTCCAACACACACATGCCATCCAGATGGCTGTGTGGAGTGGGATCGTAGTCCAAGTCAATGCAGTGGCTGGTCAAGGAAGGCTGGTGGAGGCTGGCTGGCTGCCTCACTTGCGTTTGGAGCGTGCGAAGTCCTCCCGGAAGATCTGTTTCCACTTCGGACGGCCCCTTCCACGTTTGCGAGGGGGTGCCTGCTTGCGACATGCTGGTGGTTGAGGTGTGCTCACTGGCTGTGGACGCAGGGGAACTGGACACTGCTGCTCCACCCTGCGCCCCGGCAGGTGGTGGCGGAGGGGGAGCTGCTGTCCCTGGCAGTGACCTCACCGCCACCACCAGCTGGCCCATGAGGTCCACGAGTTGGCCCATACGGGCGTCCATGGACCTCAGCACCCCCAGCACCTCACGCGTGTTCTGAAGCAGACCGGACCCATTGTCCTTGGGCCTCTTCATAGGCCCCAAGGACTCTGGCCAGTTGAGGCAGGGCATGGCTCCCAGGGGAGGCTGGCGTTTCCCTGACCCTGCTCCTCCTACCAGTCCTGCTGCCACCGGCCTGCCCACTAGCCACATTGCTCACCACGGTCCTCGCTGTGGCTCCCAGGGTGGATCCAGTCGGCCGGGCCACCACCTGCGCTGGGGCTGGTGCCAGCGAAGACGGGGTGGTGGTGGCGGCGGTGGTGGTCGGTGCGGCGATGGTGGCGGTTGCGGCAGTGGTAGTGGCCACAATGACCGTGGGTGTGGCCGCAACGACAGTGGCAGCAGGGGGCTGGGAATGTTCAGCAGCCCTGGATGATGGGTTGGTGGGTAGGAGGGGTCCTGGGGAGCGGCTGGGCCCTGCCACACCAGATGTGCCTGCTTGGTGGTCCGTGTCCGAAGAGGAGGACAGATCCTCCAGATCCGTGTGTCCTCGTTGGGGGCTTGTAGGCTGGCTGTGCTGGCTGCTGGCTCCATCCCCAGCATCCAGCAGTTCGTCACCTGTGGAGAGAATGAGATTTGTTATTTTGTTGCACCTGGCGAAGTATGTATTTGTCGTCTGACATTAACAGTTCGTGCAATCTCGTACATGGGTTTCCCGGAGGCGTGTGTGTGGCTGTGGCATTTGTAGTTGTGTGTGCTTGGCAATGGGACTGTGTGCTGTGCACATGTGGCATGGGACGGATTGGCCATGCCGATGGGTGTGTTGCTGTGCCCCTACTTATTGTGACTCTGGTGTATGCAGGCTCCTGGCCAATCCTGGGTCTGGTTTGTACTTTGCTTTTGGTGTTCAGATGGGACGCTTAGGAACGCATATGGCAACATGGGGGCCATGCCCCAGATTCGCATTTGGGAGGGAATATGCTTTTGGGGTTCAAATGGAATGCTTAGGAACGCATATGGCAACATGGGGGCCATGCCCCAGATTCGCATTTGGGAGGGAATATGCTTTTGGGGTTCAAATGGAACGCTTAGGAACGCATATGGCAACATGGGGGCCATGCCCCAGATTCGCATTTGGGAGGGAATATGCTTTTGGGGTTCAAATGGAACGCTTAGGAACGCATATGGCAACATGGGGGCCATGCCCCAGATTCGCATTTGGGATGGAATATGCTTTTGGGGTTCAAATGGGACGCTTAGGAACGCATATGGCAACATGGGGGCCATGCCCCAGATTCGCATTTGGGAGGGGATATGCTTTTGGGGTTCAAATGGAACGCTTAGGAACGCATATGGCAACATGGGGGCCATGCCCCAGATTCGCATTTGGGAGGGAATATGCTTTTGGGGTACATGCTGTGAGCCATGGGTGCCGAACGTGACATGTGTTGTGGCAGCATGACAGTGCATGGTTTGAGGTGTGTGCATGCTTGACATGGCCTGCATATTTGCTGTCTGTTGTGATTACTGGACATGGCATTGGACGCATCGTTATGAGTGAGTGATGGTTGTGTGCCAGCCAACGTATTGCAGTTGTCCCATCTCCTTGGTGTGCGTGCTGCCCTGTGCCATGTGCATCACTGCAGTGCTCGGGGGGTGGCCCATGTTGTGTGTTGTTGCTCACAGTGTGTTGTGCGCTTCATTGACTTCTGGCACATGGTTGGTCATGGGCATGTATCTTAGCGTGACTGCTGTATGTGTGGCAGCTGTGCGGATGACATGCCTTTCATGAGACTGGGGCTGACGGATGGGATGGATGGTATGTTGTATGTGCATGGTGTGTCTGTGTGTTTGATGGGTTCAGTGGTGTTCGTGTGCATTTATGTTGTTCCGCTCTGTTGCGTCTAGTGTTGTTTGTCTTACATAGGCGTAGTTGTGGGGTGTGTGGTTGACAGGCAGTAGGGGCTACATGGACAGGACTTCAATGGTGTTTCGGTTGTGTGTGATGAGTTGCACAGTGGCTGCCGTGTGGTACTATATTCAGTGTGGCTTGTGCATGCAGACGTGGCTCCTTGGGTGTTGCTATGTATGTGATGGGTCATGTGGGGTGTGAGTCTGTTGTTCATGTCCGTGTGCACATTGTTCACTTGTTCGTGACGGTGGGCGGTGCTGTGTGTTCGTCTGCTACGTGACATGTCCCATGTGTTGGTCGTGTTATGGTCCTCATGCCTCCAGTAATCCAGCCCTGTCCAGTTTCCCACCTGCAAGTTGTTCGTGCGTGCACTGTACTGGATGCCACATGGCTCTAAGCGGGGGTGCTCCATGTTGCAGGTCTGTGGGGGTGGGGGGGTGTTGTGGGTCGTGGGGGTGGCTGGACACCTACTGACACCGATTGCTGTGGACCGTGATGTCTGCCTTTCGGCTGTCGTTGTGCACTGCGGTGGCTGACACGTGGCTGTGGGGTGTGGGGGATGCTCCTCCTTGCTGTGCTGTGGGACTGGGGCCTGGTGTGTGTTGTACTTGGGCTGTCCACCCTCCCACCCACTGCACTTTGTGTTCCTGCCACTTACCTGTTACTTGTCGGTTAGTGCAGCTGTGGCGGACACATGGGTGTGGTGGGTGCTCGTTGTGGCGCTTCTGGCATATTTGGGGACCTGTTGGTGGTTACGTGGCTGGCTGAGTGTACACATGTCCCCACGTATGTTACAGTTGTTCAGTTTGGGCTGTGTGTGGTGGTGTCTGTTGCATGTGTGTGTGATGTGTTGTGTATTGTGTGCTGGACATGGGGGTGTTTGTCCCTGGGAGCTGTGGCATGGTGGTAGTGCATGTGAGTACATAGCGGTGTGCTGGTATACATTAGTTTGTACTTACCAGCCTCCACTCCCCCTGCTAATCCGGCGAGGATCTCCGGATGTATTATGACTCGCACCTTCTCCTCCCACGCTTTGAAGGTCTTAAAGAGCGCGGGATTCCCTCCGCCAGTGACGGCAGCCAGCTCTCTGTTTTTGCCCTCCTTCTTCTTGACCAGGCTCTTTACGTCATTCCAACGTTTGTTTATTTCACCTCTGTTCCTGGGCAGGGTCCCGACTGCATTGACCTGGTCTACGATCCGGTTCCACATTCTGTTTCTGGTGGCTAGTGGTGTGTGCTGGACCATGTTCCCATAGATTTGTGGGTACACCTTGATGATCTCGTCGACCATGACCGTCAGCTCAATGGGCGTGTACTTGGGCATTCTTTGTGGTGCCATGGTGTTTGTGGTGCTGGTGCGGTGTGTGTTGTGTAATGTGCAGGGGTTTGTGGTGCCGGTGTTTGGTGGTGGTGGTGGTGGTGGTGGTGGTGGTGGTGGTGGTAGTGATGTGTGCGTTTCTGTGGTGTGCTGCTGTCCTTGCTGTGTCACTGTGTCCTCTCCTCTCCTCTCTGGTTTGCAATGTAGCAAGGGGTTGTGGTCTGTGGGAGTGCTGCTTTTGCACTCACCTATGTGGGTGTGTCCTCATGGTCTGTTGTTTTCAGGTGTGTTGTGTCTGGGGTTCTGGCCTTTGTATTTTTTGTTTGTCCGGGGGGTGTTTTCGGGATGTGTACTGTGCTTGTGTATTTGTGCGTGCCTTGCTGTGTGGACTTGTTGGCCATGTTGTGTGCTATTGGTTTTGTGAGCGGATGGTTTCTGTGCAGGTACGTGGGCGCCATGGCTTCTGCCGTGTCGATTCTCATCGGCGTTCTTTGCGCTGGCGGGCGGTATATTTGTGGTTTTTCCGCGCTCATGGCGGTGCGATCGTAATTTCACGTGCGGTGTGTCGGCCGTGAGGGCGGGCGGTTTTGTGTTGTCGTGCGTGTTTCCGTCCGTGGCGGGCGGTTTGACTCCGACTCGGACGTTGGCGGGCGGTATTTTGTGTGTTTTTCCGCCGATGGCGGTTTTCGGTTTGTGTAATCGTAATGGCGTGGTCGGTGTTCAGACGGTGTGTGCGGGCGGATTTTTGCCGCTTCCATGCCTGGCGGATTTTTCGCCGGTACGTAATGGGCCCTTAATTACCTAACTTTTAAATTTAACATGCTTTACTTCCATTTGGGATGTAGTGATCAGGCTAGAAGGAATGATACAGTAGATAACATCTGACATAACCGGCCATTTCCCTATTTTCTATTCTGCCTGAGTGCAAGGAGAGACAACTTCTTAGGTTGGAGCACAGGTAGCTGGGAGTCCGTAAAGGTTTCACAAAAAGATGTACCAAAAACACACTATCTAAAATGAGCAGTGTGTCGCCTAATGTAAGATGATGGGTCACAAAGTCTAGTTCTAAAAATCAGAAAGAGTTGCAATGCCTAGCTAATAGTGCTGGCGCAGTCTGAGGATACTGAAACAGGCAATGTTCAGAAGAGGAGACTAGTAGTGCTTAAATGTTGCTACATGATTATACATCACCAAGGGTCTGAACTGAGCCTCTTCCTGCGATTGGTTTGCATGGTTAAGAAATTGTTTTGGTGAAACAAACATGGGATCATGGTAGCTGGACCTACTGCTTCACTAACTGGAACTGTGTTAATTGGACCTCAGAACCATGACCCAAGTGTGATTTCAAACCACAATATCTCTGGAACCTTACCAGCCAAAGCGATGGTTCATTTGGGTAGTGAATTATTTCAATGAGAAAAGCAAATAGGAATTCATTCATTATTCAATGAGTAGGCATCCACTAAATCATCAATACAAAGAGAGCATTTGCCAGGCGAAACAGTGGGACAACGTGGCAGAGCCACGTGTGTACCAACAACACAAGCGCTACCATGCTTGCCTTAGCCATGCATATGCCTGAACCACGTATATGTGGTTAGTTATTGCGCGGTCTAGCTGCTGGAATGGGCAGAAGCAGGAATGATCGGGAGAGGACGCGGTGAGGTAAGTGGGGCTGGGTGGGGGTAGTTTCAGGGCTGGGGTCAGGTTGTTTTCATGGCTGGGGGGAGTGGGGGTACGGGAAGTTTTTAAGGCTCGGGTGGGTTTGGGGTAGTTTTTAGGGTTTGGGAGGGTGGGTAGTTTTTAGGGCTTAGAGCAGGGCAGGGAAGTTTTTAGGGCTCGGGGGAGGGGGTTGGTTTTCAGGAGGGAGGGGTAGTTTTAGGTCTCAGGGCAGGGACAGGGGTCGGGAGGTAACACTTACCTGATAAGTCTTCACCACGTATATATCTTAAAAATGCACACATGCCTTAACAACGCATATTTCATTATAAAGGCATGCGTGGTAAAGGCATATGTGTGATTAAGACTGCATGGAACCAGCATGCGTGGTAATTGCATGCGCGGTTCCGTCACACAACCTCTGACAGGTATTTTATCAAGTAAGATTCTATACTATTTGCTGTCGGAAAAAGGTTATTCAAATTCAGTCAGTCCTTCTCTAGATTTGTTTTTGAATTCACGTCTTATAATCATCACATGCTGCTTCTTTTGATCACTGACAAAATATCGAAGGCCAAAAAATCGACCTACAAAATATCGGAGCAAGAATATCGATGTCAAGAATATCGATATCCTATCTACAACATGGTAAGTACAAAATATCGGAAAATAAATATCGATGTCAAAAATATCGTTATTAGAAATATCGTTGTTTTATGTTAAAAATAATCTAAAATAAAGCTAAATAATACATACAAATAAAAGAAACGTAGTTTAAAAATATTTTAAAATGTTTAAAATAATAACTGATACATATAATGTTAATAAACATAAATTAAACATATACATATAAAATATAATATATATACTTACTTAATCAGCATTCATAAATAATTATTTTAATAACTTATAAATTGTTAAAAATATATTATAAATTACAAATACAGACTATACACAAACAAAAACATTATTAGTAAAATGTTGAATAATATATGTATAACAAATTAAAAAAATTCATAATGTTTTTAATATTTTTGTAGAAGAAATTATACACAACATCAACTAAAAACAATACAGAAAATATTAGATAGCTGGAGGGAATGAAAACTACTATTCCCACTCCAAAGAGTGCAACAGTAGGGCAAGTGTTGGACAGCGTAGGGGTAAAAATTATTATTCCCATCGCAGAGAGTGCAACAGTAGGGAAAGTGTTGGAGAGCTTAAAGGGCTAAATTACTATTCCCACTCCAGTAGAGTGCAACAGTAGAGAAAGTGCTGGATAGCGTAGGGGGTAAAAATTAGCTATTCCCACTCCAGGGAGTGCAACAGTAGGGAAAGCGTTGGATAGCCGGAGAGGTAAAAATTACTATTCCCACTCCAGTGAGTGCAAACAGTAGGGAAAGTGTTGGATAGCTTTAGGGGTTATAATTGCTATTCTAACTCCAGAAAGTGCAACAGTAGAGAAAGTAAGGATAGAAAGTAGGGTAAAATTACTATTCCAACTCCAGCAGAGTGCAACAGCAGGGAAAGTGTTGGATAGCCGTAGGGGTAAAAAATTACTATTCCCCACTCCAGAGAGTGCAAACAGTAGGGAAAAGCGCTGGATGGATGAGAGGGGCAAAAATAACATACTTATCAATAAAATAATTGTTACAATAATGAATACTAATTAATTAATAAATTAACACTAAACTATTTGATAAATACCAATAAATGAAAATTAATAAATACTATAATTAACAATGAACATTTCTTCCCACACTATTCTAACAAACACAAAAACCCAATTCCACATAATAAATTTAACACAATTAATATAATTATCAATTAACCAAATAATAAAAATTGAACTAACAATTAATATATTAATTAACAATAAACATAATTATCATCACTCATCACCAATTAACAAATTAATTGACCACCAAATGCTTAATGATACTCGATAAATTAATTATCAATACCAATAATTACCAATAAATAATTACTTATTAATATATTAATACAATTTAACATTCCACCCTATCTCTATATAACATATAATGACCCACTCCTAAGCTGAATTAACACAATAAATTATATTTATCATAACAAATAATTCTAATAAGCAATTAATTACCAATTAATAATTACATGTCCAATAAATTAATTATCAATAATTCAAATAATAACATTTACTAATTACTTCATTAGAATTCAATTTACTTCCTAACACCTATTCCCCCCATAAACCCACAACCCACTCCACTAATAAAATGATTACAGCATTAACATAATGATCAATTAATCAATTAATAAAAATTAATTAACCAATTGATAATTAATTAACAATAAATTAAATATCAATACCAATAAATAAAAATAAATAATGACGTTAGGGGCCCATTACGACTACCCGGCGTAAAGAACCGCCTAGGCATGGAAGCTGCAAAAATCCGCCCGCGCACACACCTGCCTGAACACCGAACCACGCCCATTACGAGCAACAACAAATCCGGGAATACGCTGCCATCGGGCGGAAAGTCACACAAAATACCGCCCGCCAACGCCTGGAAGTCGAGTCAAACCGCCGCCACGGACGGAAACACGCACGACAACACAAACGCCGCCACCACGGCCGACACACCGCACGTGAAATTACGATCGACCGCACATGAGCGCGAAAACCAGCACAACATATCGCCCGCCAGCGCAAACAACGCCGATGAGAATCGACACGGCAGAAGCCATGGCGCCACGTACCTGCACAGAAACCATCCGCACACAAAACCAATAGCACACAACATGCCAACAAGTCCACACAGCAAGGCACGCACAAATACACAAGCACAGTACACATCCCTAAAACACCCCCGGACAAACAAAAATACAAAGGCCAGAACCCCAGACACAACACACCTGAAAACAACAGACCATGGAGGACACACCCACATAGGTGAGTACAAAAGCAGCACTCCACAGACCACAACCCTTGCTACATTGCAAACCAGAGAGGAGAGGAGAGGACACAGTGACACAGCAAGGACAGCAGCACACCACAGAAACGCACACATCACTACCACCACCACCACCACCTGCCACCACCACCACCACCAAACACCGGCACCACAAACCCTGCACACTACACAACACACACCGCACCAGCACCACAAACACCATGGCACCACAAAGAATGCCCAAGTTCACGCCATTGAGTTGACGGTCATGGTCGACGCAGATCATCAAGGTGTACCCACAAATCTATGGGAACATGGTCCAGCACACACCACTAGCCACCAGAAACAGAATGTGGAACCGGATCGTAGACCAGGTCAATGCAGCCGGACCCTGCCCAGGAACAGAGGCGAAATTAACAAACGTTGGAATGACGCCAAGAGCCTGGTCAAGAAGAAGGAGGCAAAACAGAGAGCTGGCTGCCGCTCACTGGCGGAGGGAATCCCGGCTTTAAGACCTTCAAAGCGTGGGAGGAGAAGGTGCGAGTCATCACATCCGGAGATCCTCGCCGGATTAGCAGGGGGAGTGGAGGCTGGTAAGTACAAACTAATGTATACCAGCACACCGCTATGTACTCATGCGCACACCACCATGCCACAGCTCCCAGGACAAACACCCCCATGTCCAGCACACAATACAACACAGCACACACACATGCAACAGACACACCACTACACACAGCCCCAAATCGAACAACTGTAAGATGCGTGGGGACATGTGTACACTCAGCCAGCCACGTAACCACCAACAGGTCCCCAAATATGCCAGAAGCGCCACAACGAGCACCCACCACACCCATGTGCCGCCACAGCTGCACTAACCGACAAGTAACAGGTAAGTGGCAGGAACACAAAGTGCAGTGGTGGGACGGTGGACAGCCCAAGTACAACACACACCAGGCCCCTAGTCCCACAGCACAGCAAGGAGGAGCATCCCCACACCCCACAGCCACGTGTCAGCCACCGCAGTGCACAACCGACAGCCGAAAGGCAGACATCACGGTCCACAGCACCGGTGTCAGTGGGTGGCCAGCCACCCCACGCACTCCACAACACTCCCCACCCCCACAGACCTGCAACATGGAGCACCCCCGCTTAGAGCCATGTGGTATCCAGTACATGCACGCACGAACAACTTGCAGGTGGGAAACTGGACAGGGCTGGATTACTGGAG